>JAOUZG010036900.1:4543062-4581887 GCA_026289955.1 Argiope argentata | reverse complement strand
TATATATATATATATATATATATATGCATGCAAAATTACTACCTGCTTACTGAAAGTGAAAATGAATTAAACAATTTTAATTCTATTTAAGGTTTCAATATTTAAAATGTTAATATTTTTTTAATAATCCTTTTTAATTAATATTAAAGATTAAGCTCAACAAAGAAGCAAAATAGTAAAAGGACTATTATTTCTTAATTCAATGCAATCCGTTGAATTTTCGTCCTTCTGAACTTAATATAAAAATTATAAACGGTAGTATTTTTTTATAAATTATTTATTATCACGTCAAAACAAGTTGATTTGGGGATGGAGTTTTTGGGTTCAACAAAAATCCGTAGCCGAAAAATTGGCATTTTATTATCTGCAAAAGCTTCTCAAAAAATCAGCTTTGAATAGCGCGTTGTCATTTCATTTACAAAAGTTCTGATTTTAAAATAGTTAATCACTACGGCAAATAGAAAAATGTCATTTTGAGCACGTGATTATATGAAATGAAATAAATAGGATATGTTTTTAAACAATAAATGTGATCCAATTTTTTTTATCTTTTGCAATACTAAAAGTTATTAATTAAATAAAATAATTAAAATGAATAAAAATATTATTTAACTTGCGCGAACAAGTGGTGCTTGGCCTTTCAAGAAATTATGTTCTGACATGATACCTTGAAATAAGTATAGCAGATTTTATTTTAATCTTCTTTTTTATTTTTTATAATAATTACAAAAATATCATATATTATTGTAAAACTTTTATTCAAAATTATTGCCTGTTCGTTGAAAATAACTATCTATGCCGTTTTTATTTTATAGTTTCACCATTTAAAAATTTCGTCTTTTTTAACAAAGAACTTTTAACTTATTTTTAAAGGCTAAGCTAAAGAAAAGCACACTCAAATGCTAAAAAAGTTTTTGACTTCCCAAAATATTCTAATATTGCAATTGTTATTTATTTTAAGTATATGAATTCATTACACTAACACTGATTTTTCAGAAGAAAGTTGAAATACATTATTATTTGCTATCCATTAGTAAACTCCACTCTCAGACAGCTCGTCGAGAAAAATAAACTTTAATAATGCTTCTGTGTATCACATCCTTCTACGAAATGTCATTGCCTTCATTATAATTTTTTTCGGCATTCTGTTACTTAGATTACATACGCTGCCTCAGGGCAAACTTCATTATATTATCTCAAGATGCTCATTTGTGTTGAAAAGAGGGAGATATAAAAATAAAATGATAAAAAAATTGTTGAATAAACAAACCCTTTAATTAAAGTAATGACAATTTTTCAGGAGCATCCCCGGATGGGGAGACGGAGAGACAGAGAAAATAATATGCATTTTGCTATCTTATCACTGTAGTCGTTGTGATTTACTCTCAGAGCAGGGCTCCTTTCTATGGTTAATTATATAGGATGGGAAAGAATTGTTTCATAATGACTGGCACTTCAATGAAATGTGTCTGGAAGAGGAAATGGACGTAGTTATGCTCAGTGATATTTCGGTGCTGCACCCCTCGCCATTCTCTTCCACCCTTTATTTCAAACTGCTGAAATCGCTGTTTAATTACCTAGTTTGCTGGAAAAGTTCACTGTTTGCTTATAAAAGAGAAATGGTGTCGGTGATAGCTTCCCCTGAATGTGATTTTGCTGCTGGGCAATTAAAACTTGAACCGAAATTGGAAAATGCATGTAATGTCTTCGTGTTTGCTTCTGCTTTATAAAAGCGAGGTTTCATCGATTGTGTCCCAAGTGGTTGGAAGGGTTCGAAGGCTTCAAGTGAACATAATGTTTAGAGACACTAGAATAAGAAATATGATTAATAATTATTTGTATAGAATCAAAATTTTTCCATTCTTTCAAAGTTTTATTCCAAGTAAATATATCATTATTTATGGTGACTTTTTTCATAAACCAAATCGTAACTGGTCATGGGATTTTTAATGTTCACCAAGAATTTAATAATTTCTCAATACTTGGGATTAAAAAAATTCAAATGTTTATAAATTACCAGTAAAGAGAATAAAAAAAAAACAAAAAAAAATTCAACGAAATGTAATATAAAAATTCTGGTTTTATTAGTAATTATTTTATTAGTAATTATTATTTGATATTTTTAGTTATACGGACGATAGCAATGATTGAAATCCTGGTCATATCTTTGAAAAAATCTGTTTTTGTGTATTTTCATATAATTTAATCTTAAATTTAAAAATGACCTTATGTTGCAAGAAGTTAAAGACGGCGTATCCAGAGAAGTAAAGACATGAAGTAATTTGATTAGGTTTATAGGCAAAATGAATGCTGTTGTAAAAAGAGGATCATGGTTATAATTTTGCCACATAATGACTAGGGTAAAATAAATAAAACTTAATTACTGTTGTGGTACAATTTAGGCTCATATAGAACGGTAATTATTTGCTCAAACAAACTTTGAAACTTTTGACACTAAATACAAAACGAATCCTTTCGTATTCTCCGAGTGGATGATGAGAGAGAAATACAGTAGATTTTATGACAAATAATGATGATTTATTCCTGAAAAAACACAGGAGAAAGTATATAAAAAAAGCAAAATGAACATACAGGAGCTCGTGGTGAAATCATCATCATAGAAACAGCAAATCATTACTAAACAGCAGCTAATAGAACTTATAGTGAACCCAGCCGACTAAAGAAACTAACATCAAGTTCATGTAAAATGTAGTCTCTGTTCCAAACTTCTGTTCCGTTTTCAGGTTGTAATTTTTAGCACTTCTCAAGGGCCAACAGCTGGCCGACTCTAGTATTATCCCCGATTTTAATGACATATGGATTTTAATGGATAGTGGTGCCTCTTTACAGCACCTATCGAACGGGAAGCAAGTGGGAGATTTAACGAGCATTAACATTCTAAATACCATCCATCGACTTACTGCAAAGCACAGCATTCACTTTCAGTGGGTCCCTTCCCACATCGGACTTGAAAGCAACGAGAGAGCTGACGCCCGTGCTGTGGCGGCCACCACTGATGAAGTTGGTAACGTCCACACTCTCGCGTGTACAGAGATCTCCTCAATTGCAAAAGTGGAGACAAATAATCTTTGAAGGGTTCCTCCGAACAACTCCTGGTACTGTAGAGATTGTCCTGGAGGGGCCCTCCAAACCAGGGGCGATAGAAAACAAAGTACAGCCCTTTCTCGATTCATCAGCGGACATATTAAATGCCTTACTTTTCACCTGGGATAAAAGTATTTCCCGGACTGTCATTGGTGTAAGAGCACTCCAGCTTCTCCCGCTCACATTTTAAATTGTCCAAATTTTACAAAGCATGATATACTCAAAGACTCAGTTCTATTTATGGACTTTTTGGAAATATTGGGATTTATGGAGATGGTCTAGCACTGCTGGGCCATCTGCGATTAGTAGCAACAACAATAGTCTTTGTGATCATATATGCAATTTTCTAAAAAAAATTATCTTAATTTCTGATAGGGATATGGCCAAAATTCTTGTATTTTCCAGAATAGTTATTTTTTTTACAACACTTACCATATTTCATGGGGAAATGAAAGACCTCACCAAATTTCAGTAAATGGGCGAAGGACCGCAGAGGTCTGGTGGTAAGGTGTCAGTTCGAGACACGATTACATCAAAGGATCGGTCTGTAAAGGGGATATATTGCGCGTTAAGTCCGTCACTACCAAACGTCCTCCCACTATTGTGGCATGTGGTGTAGAGAATAGAGTGCCAGCTCAGGTGCTGTCCTCGTCATCTGACGGCAATTCAAAACTACGCAGTCCATGCCAAAATAGCCCTCGCGTTGCTTTACAACGGGATGTTAACATAGCTAAACTAATCTGAACTAAATGGTTCAACGTTTGTCCCTAATAATAGTCTAAGTCCTCCGTCAAGAACATTTGCCACCCTTGATATTGACCATCAAGGATATTCAGCTAGTCAACATCCATCAAAGATATAAACGCTTCTTTTCTGCAAAGATATTACCAACAATACCTTAGTGCGTAAGTATGTATTAATGAAACGATACAGCATTTAGATTATCGTTCAATATGGGGAATATTTCTTACAATGACTGGAATCACTAGGGATAACTTCCTTCTATATCATATCCGAGTTTGTTTTTCCTCTCTATTACTGCTTTCGAGACAGTTATTGTCATCTGTAATAGACGACGTTGTTTTGAATAATCACGAATCTGATGTAACAATAAAAAGGCTTTTAAAACAGAGACTGCCAAAACAACCATTTGGAATACTATTGTTACAGAAACTGGCTATCTAGACAAAGAAGAGCTGTGTTTTGAAACGAAGTGCAAGCATTCTGCGATTTGATATAAAATATATACGAGTAATCCTGAGAAAACATGACAACGGGAGAAATGGCGAAACTCAGATGATAAGATTTTTGGAAAATGCATAAAAATTGTATGAACAGGTATCAAAAGAAAGAAATGGCATCAGCAGAATTTCTTTTATGCGGACGGCAGAAATGCTCTCCAGACGGGGTGAAAAATGAATTTTTAAGGAACAGGGACTGAGAGGAATTCTAAAAAGAATATGCGTGAATTTTTTTTCTGTAGAGAAAGGATCTTTCAGTGCTTCCATCGCAACTTTAAGAAAAATAGAGATTCAGAGTAATTTTTTTTCTAATTTTTAAGTTTAAATGATACTTTGAATCATAAATGTTATTAATTTGTTACAATAACTTTTAATTTATCAATAATATCTTCAAAATTCAAAGGGAAATTGCAAAACAAATTCCTTACATGAAAATAAACACTAGATAAATCGTACTTTTATAACCTTAATATATTGTTAATAAGTTTTCTTACATGCAAATTATGATTCTAACCAATTATAATATTATTTTTAAAATATGGCCGTTAATCTATGACGTCTACATAAATTGTGATATTGAATTAGAATTGAAGGTCTAATTGGATGAATTAAAATGTATAAAATTATTTTTGAACAGTCTATTAAATCACTTTTTAATAAATTATTGAAACTAAACAAAATCAGCGTGAGTGGGTGATCTCCAGAAAACTTTCTTATCTACTTTCGAATGAAGGTCCTACAAAATGCTTTTATCCTACAAAATGCTTTACTTTTAATTAGTGTCAAGTAGTTTTAAAATATTCATGTTTGGCGTTAATCTGGTTTATTATAGGACCTATCATGTCAACCTTGGCGACTAATTTGGCGAATAGTTTCTGGTAAACGGTTGATATCAAATGAATATCGAATTTACATTTAGATGCAATTTTATAAACTGTTCGAAACAAAAATCTGACAAAACTATAGAAGTAACAAAATCCTGATTTCATATTTATCTTTTAATATTATTTATTGCTTTTACATGTTTCTGAAAGCACAAACCAACAGACAGTCAACCACATGTTGCATTTGGTTCAAAATTTGATATGTGCTCTTCAGGATGTTAAATCCATGCACCAAATTTTCCGTAGCTTTCTTTGTTTTGTACTTATTGTATTAACTACCCTCATGATGTATTTTACACTCATAACATTGTATTTTGCACTTATTGTGTTAACTGCCCTTATTGTATTATATTTTTCCTTTGTATTAACTGCACTTATTGTATTGTATTTTTTCCTTACCGTATTTACTGTGCTTATTGTATTGTATTTTTCCCTTACTGTATTAACTGCACTTATTGTATTGTATTTTTCCCTTACCGTATGAACTGCGCTTATTGTATTGTATTTTTCCCTTACCGTATGAACTGCGCTTATTGTATTGTATTTTTCCCTTATCGTATGAACTGCGCTTATTGTATTTTTCCCTTACCGTATTAACTGCGCTTATTGTATCGTATTTTTCCCTTACCCTCTTAACTGTACTCATTGTATCGCATTTTTCTCTTACTGTCTAAACTGTACTCATTGTATTGTATTTTTCACTTATTGTTTTAACTTCATTTGTTTACACTTATTGCAAACAGACATACAGTATTTCTTTGTTCAGATTTTATTCGAACTTAGACATAAATCTACAAATTTGGTATAAAGGCAGTATACCAAATTTAAACCTTTTAGCTCAAAGCGTTTCTGAGTTTATTTTTAGACGAAAATTTTCCAAAAAACTAAAAAGACGAATATTTTCCAAAAAAATATTTTTCGAACTCGGGGAAGTCTAAAACATAAAGATTCCTCAAAATGCCAAGTTTGAAACATTCGAAGATTACTATAATTATTCGTATACATACGAAAATCATACGAGGCATACAAAAAGTTAAAAAATTATTTTAAAAAATGAAATAAGAGTAATTGAAGTAGACATTTGTTTTCATTTTGAAGTTAGAACAAAAATAGATTTGCGCAAGAATATGATCCGAAAAAATAGAGAACAAGATCTTAAAGATCTTAATTATCTTATAAAAATAAAAATTGACAATTTTTAAAAAGTCGTCTCTAAGCACCTATACTCCAAAAAGTAACAAATTAGAATCAATTATCAATGATAAACATTATAAGGCGTTTTAAAGGTTTTTATTTCCAAAAAGAATATTTAACATGATTTAATAATATATTTGTCTATAAATATGTTTTCAAAAACGGAAAAGCATTATTTAACTACACTTCAGTTGCTCAAAGCTTCTTATTTTGCTTCAATTTTAATTATAATAAATTATAACCGCACTTAAAGAAATTAATATAAGTTTCGTTTTGAACACAACTGAAAAAATTTAAAATAGTATACTCTTAAAATGTTTTAACGTCTTCAAAAATTAAAACTTAGAAGTCACTTTGAAAAATTTCGAAGATCGAAACTCTGAGAATTCGAGCCTCAAATAAATAAGTGAAAAAACAAACTTAAGTTTTACTTTTATAAAATGAATTTTGTTCATCCTCTCACATTTTACTTTTTTTTAAGATTTGAAATTAAAAAAACGGAGATATTTTTAACGCATGCAACATGAGTTTAAGTAATTTTCCAGAACACTTAATACTTTTACAGAGAATTTTAAATTGCAATCGAGTATTTTCAGAAAGTGCTTCAAAAAGTTTTACATTTCCATTAACGAAACTTTTTCCGCTATTCATAACGCACACAATTAAGTAATTAAATCTTCAAAGAAAAGGGCTCAACGATTTCTTATTTTCGAGCAGTTCTTCCAAGAATTAATTATTTCAAAATTAATTGCTTTCTTTTTGCGTAGCTATTTTTATTCTTAACAGAGAATCTCGTATTTAATACCATTAAATGTTATCTTTAATTAAATGAAAAAAAAGCAAAAATTTTGAACCTTTACCACTTCAAGTGGTGAAGAACAAATTACGAGATTCAAGGTTAAGACGCCTTTCTTAGTTAATGAGAATTTTGAATTGAATTTGAATTCATTTAAATTTGTTCGCTCATCTGATAAAATATATTTAGAATCTTATTAAAGTATTTGAAAAGAGTGGGATAAAATTGGAGAATAGGATGAGAAAAACATGGCATAGCCAACAATAAGTGTCTGCTCTAAGAAACTCTATAAACATTCTGAATTGGATCAATTTTAAAGTGCTGAAAAAAGATCTATTAAAATAAAGATACATTTTAAAAACTAATGTACAACAGCAGAGCTTGTATGAATTAATAATTGACGAAATAATACATTCCTCTATCTGGAATATTTTAAAATGTTAACTAAGCCATATTCGATCAAGTTGTCTGAAAAAAATTTTTACATCAATTAACAGCTTAATTGAATAATACTGTACTGTAAGTAAGAAATTTACTGAGAATACTGGATGAATACATTCTGGAACGTTCTGTACATATTCAAGGAAGTTACAAGATAATGGAAGTAAATCAAATTACTATTACATGCATACAAATGGGGCAAAGATTCTATAAATTTATGTTTTCAAAATTTAAGTTCATAATTTCACTTTTTTTTTTCAAAATTCATATATCATTTTAAAAAGCTAGCATTTTTATTTATTATTTAGCATTAGAATATGAAAAACAAATCATTAAGTTTTTGTATATTTTTAATCAAATTTATTTTTATTGTATTCTAAATTAACGGAAAAAAATTAATAATTTTGCTATATTAATTACCCCAAGAAATATACACATATTGTTCAGTATTGTATGACATTAAACTGTGTTTGTAATATAGATGAATATTCAATAATATAATATCCATCAATATGAATTTAACTAGTACTAGGCAGCTTTGCAGTAACCCTTGGTACTTGGAACATAAAGGGAAAACTCTAAAATACATAAATTTAGAACAATCTGCAAATTTTAATTTCAAAAGTGTTAAAAGACCCATTCTCAAATAGATGATGTTCGAGAACGTTTTTTTCCCTTCGACATTCTTACGTAATATAAAAATTCTCTATTTTTGTTCTTTTTCTTTGTGATAATTTAAGCATATAACGTTGATAAGTTTATGTAAATAGTTGATTTGGTTGCTTGAAAGCTATGATAGAACATGACAGCATGAAAGGTTGCTTCCTTCTTTTAATTGCAACAATTTGCAATATTTTGTGTGTTATATAATGAAGAAAATCAAGTCTGATTTCGGATGCTGTTTTTTCTTTTCCTGATGGAACAATTCGACAATCGAATTAAAGATTTGTGTCAAAAATATTTCACATATATTTCATCATTCATTTTCCTTACAAGATTGCATACAAAATTGTTTATTTAAAATTAATGCCGTGCATTTTTTCATATTAAATTTCTTCAAAGGATTCTATGTTTTATAATGGTGAACCAAGTCGCAAACCTTTCCTGTTGAGAATGCATTGAGATGCATACATTGCGTCATCGATTTTTGTTAAGAATGGTGGCTGATCGAAAGCAAATGAACCTTGATGACTTATCTAGATGCCATGTGGAACAATACTTTTTAAAATCGGTTCAATGGCGACTTTCCGATAGACGAACATACATGCATGTAGTTTTTTTTATCTAAAGCCTTTTAGGGTGGTGGAGGACAGGCGACCTTGGTGATGTATCTGAAGGCTATGATATTTCATCTAAAAAAGAAATTGGCGAATTCGATTCATTCTTTGGAACTGGGTGCCTAATTCTTTTATTTTTTCTAGTTTTTAACCCTAGAATGCTAACTATTTGTCTAGTGGTCGAAAACTTACGAAATAACTTTGACTATTCTTTTCCTATAATGGTAAATGGATCGTTCTACTCGGTACCTTTATCTGATGAAGACATTTCTACTAATACAGATGATGACATTTCTTTTCCCCGAAATATTTCTGCTTGTAGTATATATGTAGAACAATAGTCGTCTCAGAGACGAATGGTTATCTGCCCCGTTGGTATTAAGAAGGTATTTCTGCGTATATTTGGCGGTGTCGAAGCGTTTTTACGGAGAAAAATTGTGGCGTAGGTCAGAAGCTATCTGTCAATTATTGAAAAAATTAAGTGAGGAAGATCGCTCTACTTCTGAGAATGAATCTGAAGATGAAGATTTTATTGAAGTTCTTCTTGCTCCATGGATGCAGAAGCATCTCAACAGCCCCGATTAACAAGGAGTATTATTAGTAAAATTCTAAAACTGAATTTAAACATTCAACGACAGAAACAATCTAAAATTTAAAAAAAGAAAGATTCTTGCATTTTGTCCATATAATTTGCGCAGAATGACACGCAATTTTTGTTTATGTTCAAGAGCAATATGCGGAAAACATCACGCATATATGTGTAAAGATTACTTCAAAAATAAATAATATTTTCGTCTTACTTGACAACCACGAGTCATAAAATCTACCGGTAGTATGCTTTTATTTAAATTAGCTTTAAAAATTGATTTTGAATACATTTCGTCTAGAAGACGAATGGTTATTCTTCTTAGCTTTTTTATAGGTTACCTTTTTAGAATCAAATATAAAAAGTTTTTATTTTTTGGTAGCAACAGTCTAAACAGACAAATACACTGACTGAGAGACTGTCAATTTTTGATGAGTATTAATCAAAAATTTAGTACCAGTTTGCAATTTTGTTCATGAATATATGTACCAAATTTCCTTTTTTGTAGCTTTTAACTTTGAGTATGGCCATGCATACAGAGAGAGAGCTTTTCCTTCGACAAATGTCGCCAATATTTAGGGGAAAAATGCTTATACTATTAAAATTTCTTTTGATTCCCTAAGGCACATGCATAAATTTGAACAATCGAACAACATAGATGATAACTGCATATGAGTCTAAATGGGGATCATTAACCAAATTACAGTCCCTTTTACTGGAGGCAAGTCTTGTCGTAGAGAAATGACTTCATGACATTTCTCTACAGATTTGGGTGCCGAGAACCAACCTCCATACCGAAAGCTTCTTTTTCTCATATCTGGTTAGTGGGTTTTATTAGCGCAAGAGCCACTGCGTCAAACATATGAGCAATAAAAAAGATCGTGGTGGTAAAATGTATAATGTATAAAAACTTCAAATTCTAATAACATTGAGATGTTTCATGATATAATTTATAATTAGTAAAATACATTTAGAGAATTATTACATCGCTAAACAGTACATTACAATGCATCTAAAACATATAATTTTGATAAAAACTAGAAGAATAGATGCGTAAAGTAAATAGATAAATGATTTAACAGTGTCAAATAAACATTGTAGAATTAAAACACATACAACTATGTTTCAGGGTAAAGTCAAAAGAAAACTAGAGGTAATAAATAACAAACGATGCTAAAAAGGGAAAAAAATGTTGCACAAAGGCTAAATATTTTTATATTTTGTCAGAATAAAATACTTTCTTTTTATCATGCGAGAATATGTTGTTTTTGGAATAAGGTTTTAAGTGTCAACAAAAGTTCGTAGGCGAAAAATAAAAATTTCAATCCGTTATGGAAAAACAAAAGTATTACCTACATGATCATCTAAAAAAATCAGCTTTTAATAACATGCAGCCATTACACTTACAAAAGTTCTAATTAAAAAAATAAGTTAATGATTGCAGCGAATAAAACCAATAAAAATGTCATTTTGAGCACGTGATTATATGAAATGAAATAAAATGAATAGAAAATGTTTTTTCAAGCAATCAATGCGAGACAAAGTTTTTTTTGGATAATTTATATTATATATATTTCATAGAAATACGCTTACATGGCTCACCCCTTGTATTTCTTCATTCGGAACTTGAAACAACCCCCAACAGGAAATGATTTCTTTGGAGGAATTCAGAGATTCATGGGGAGAAACAGTAATTGGGATATTTTAAAATGCTTTCATTTTGACAATCTGTTTGGATTGCTTTACAGGAACATACTTCAACCAATAAATGCCCTTATGCAAGCGTTTTAGTGTTTTTGACCACTTATAGTACTTGTAATGAGCTTTTCTACGAAAAAGAGAATCAGCATAAAATGTTTCATTAGCGTCAGACGATAATTTAATTAAACAGAAAGAAGGAAAATTTGTTGCTATTGCAACGGTGAAGGCAATTTCTTGCCCTCCATAGGGAGTCCGATCGGGTTTACCCATACGATATCGATATAAATTTAGGTCCAATAGCACCATCTCCTTAGGAAGCCCAGCAAGGGAAAACAGCCACCAGCTATGAACATTTCCAGCCTTGGCACTTACCTTAATGCTAGCTGTCATCTATACTCTAGGAGTCCCCCCGGGACAGTGAGATTCCTTAACTTCAAGCCTAAGAAGATGGGTTCCTCCGATTGATATTTAGCAGAGTAACCTTTCAAGTGACTACCTACCAGCCGATTGATACATTAGGGACCACAATGAACCTCCCGTCTTATTGGTCTCCAATTACAAAGAACACGTGGGTGTTTGGGTTGTTCATAAGAAGCAATAAGCAACAGACAGTTTCTCATGGAGAGCTCCCTCGATTGCGCTGGAGCAGGGATGTACAACCTATGGCCCGCGGGCCAAAATTAGCCCGAGTTCATAAAATAAGACAATTTAAAAGGAAATGAGATTTTTTCAAACAAAGAGGAAAAAATTTGATACGAAAATGATTCTAAATCAGTATAAATAAATTATAGTTGTTCATTAAGTTTATTTACTTTTTATTACGCGGCTTTTCAGTTTGTTTCCTTCAAAAATATTTGCTAGTTCGAGTTTCCGTATAGGAGAAGCTCTTGGATGTGAAAAATTTCCACACATGAAAATGCAGTATGAGGATCAAATTCAAAGCTTGCGTCATGCAAATGATGATTGATTTTAAGATTTTGAAAAGTGCCAAAAAATCGACATATTTTCTTCTTTTTCTGTTTATGTAAATCTAATGGATGAGAGTATGCAGTTAGCCTTCATTGATGTACAGAATTCTGAGTTTTTCAAAAATCAGTTCAAAGGAAAACCAATATTAGAATTTTATCAAGACTTAACAGAGGATTCTTCGTGCTTAAAGCAAAATACAGCTGCAACTTTCTTTGGTAGCACTTACATTTGAGAGCACTTTCTCACTAATTAATTTAAACAAATGAAAAATAAGAAATAGAGTAGCAGATGAGAACCTTTCTTCTGTTCTACATATTGCCACAACCAACCTTAATCTCAACATAGAATCAATAACTTCAAATATTCTGTCCCAGCCATCTCATTAACTTTTTCTAATTTTGATAATTTTTTTTCTCAAAATTGTTCTCTGTTTAATCACCAAAAAGTTTTTCTCTGTTATTCAATTTCAAGTTTGCCATCTTTTTAGCAGGAATCTTTTTTTTTTGGTGATAAAGTATTTTAGTCATATCAATAATGTTTGTGTTTTATTCATTTATTTATTGTATAGTGTCTGCTTGAGTTTAATTGTAATAATTGTAATTCATGCGTATTGCCATAAAAACAAAACAGTGTTTTCACGTTTATAACATATTTTAACATTCACGTGCTGCTTTTGACCCTCAACATGATCCTTTTTTCATATTTTGGCCCCTCATCCTGAAAAGGTTGTGCATCCTTTCCCTAGAAGGATGGAAGAGCAACAGCAGAAAGCAACAAACTGAGGAGAGGAGAATCTTGAAGGCAGATCAGATCTTTGGTTAACTTGGAGTCATGAAGTCCATCACACTTTAAGGAAATATGTATCTGAAGTCTATATCCAACGACCTTCGAATATTCAGGCGGGCCTAACGTTCCCCCATGTTAATATTATTGCGGTTTCTTGGGGTTTTCTAATGCCTGCCACTTTACCGACAATTTTCAGGAAACCGTATCTCGTCCACACACATCAAAGGACCACGAGAAATTGAAAGAGGGGAATATGGCCCGCCTGAAGATTCGAAGGTCGTTGGAACACGGTTCAAGAGCTATCTTCATGTCTGAGATTCTCATAAAACTATATACCTGATTTCCTCATTCTGCTAGAGTGTGTTTGAAATATCGAGTTTACACATAGATAGAGAAATAGATATAAATCATAATTTATATTTCGGAATATGAAATATGGAACATCTCCAATGATTCCAGATCTAATTTTACAGAATTATAAATTATTCTCGAATATATATTAGTATACAAAAAAGTAAGAGGCATTTTAAAGGCAAAAATATCAAATCACATTTTTTTGGAAATAAACTAACAATATTAGTACATAGCACAAATTTATTCAAATAGTATCTATCTTCATAAGAAAAACTAGCGAATATAAAAGCACTTTTTTCCTAGCCATATCTTTTTTTTCTTCAACTTTACACAAAATATTCAATACTCTATTACTTGGATGAAAGGAAATTTAATGATTTTTAAAATTTAAACTAGACAACATTCAAATTATCTAAATTTACTATCTACGTTTAAAACTTATGTCTCATTTAGAGATAAAAAATTAATTAAAAATTTCATATTTAAAATAGATTTATTCTTTAAGGAAATATTCTGTTTTAATTGTATATTTTTCATTCTTAATTTCAATAATTTTATATCGTTCAGTCCAATGCTAGATAATTAAAATTTCTATGGTAAACATTTTTACTTTAGAGAGAAATTCTTTCTAATAATAAATCGAATGTGTTCTGCTTCTATTCTGGAATATTCTATCTTTTATGAAATATTTTAGTACATATTGATATGTACTTATTCTATTTCGACTGTGTTCTTAAATCAGATTATTTTTGAGCGCCTAAGAATATTCCGTAGTAGAATTTCTTATATTAAATTCTAAATAAGATTTTGCAAAGAAGGCGCATATTCTGCAATGTTTTCAAAGCACTCAGCAATAATACCAAATATTTTTGAAATAATTTAAACGAATTCAATAACACTCTTAGAAATTTTTCTTTAATTAAATTAATTTAAAATATTGGCGTAATTAATATAAACAGAACTGTTTATCATAAATATTCAAATTCTAAATTTGATACTAAGAATATCTATCTGAACTCTTGAAAAACAATATCAATTACATGTCTTCGTATTTTTTTTTGTTAAATTAATATTTTCTTTATTAGGTACTAACATAATTCACAAATCTTTGCTAATAAAATAATTGGTTGTAAAATTAAATCAAATATAATATAAATATAGGTAGTATAATGAAGTAATAAATATGTATATTTTTCTTTGTAAAGTTGGTATACCTATGTAAATTGTTGACGAATGAAATTAAAAGAGCTAACTGGAACATTATAAAGCTCTAATAAAACAATAAATTGAGATTGATATCGTTATGTTTTTAGCGTATTGGGGTCAGACTGAATGGATTTTACTTGGACAGCATAAACAAATTTATTTACAGCTATTTACAGGATAAGTGATAAAGTAAAAATTTCAGATAAACACAATCCAGTAGTCAACAGTCACTTACAGCTTAAATACAAGCTTTACGCGCAATAAACACAGACTGCAAAACAGATATCGTATAGCCCAACAAACAGTAAATCACATCGAGCTCAATTATACAACGTTAACAGCAAACGTAAACAGCTCTTTAATAACAATGGGGAAAGGTAATCAGTTCGTACAACGAGTCGCTACTCTTTCGAGAGGAACTGTCAAATTTCGGCAACCCTTCCCTTATATAGCCGAGCGAGTGAGCGCCCAGAAGTACGTATAGCTTCAGAAAACCCCGTCAACGATCTAGCGGCTACCAGAATATTATTTTCGCCAAATGAACTCGGTTGGCGCCAAGTTCTTCGTCAACCGTCGCGAACGCTCTCTCCTTCGGCGAGCTTTCAAGACTCTTCCTCACTTGGAACAATATTATTCATATATTATTAGTTATAATATATTGATAGTAATGTACCGCGTTTGGGGTTCGAGTAGATTGAGAATTGATAAAACGATATCTCGAAAATCACAATGCGATTATTCGTAGAAATCTCTAGAAGAGGTAGGAAACGCAGTTACAGCAGTTAAGCATGCCCCTTCGCAGCTTCATTTCAGCTCTCTATTACCTCAGACAGATAAAACTTTAGTGCACTGGACTAACACTTCAGTCTGTACTACTCTCTAGTCTTCATGTTCAATCGGGTAATGGTATTTATAATTGGCGTTAAGATTTAGGACTTCCGCCAAAGTTCTGGAAGGTTCTAAGCTACCTCGCTTAGTAATGGTGTTAAAGCTTAAGAGAGAACATTTTTCCAAATTATCTTTTTTTCGTCAAATTTCTCCAAGTCGCAAAGATTTTCGCCAAAAGGTCGCCAAGTCGCCAAATTCTGGAAATGCCATTTTAAAGTGTAATAGGCCTAAATTGCACGATTTTTGCCCTAGAATGTAAGTATTTCAGATCTGTCAGATATTTCAAGACGAATATAAATACTTACAGAAATATTTACAAAGTTTGTAACAGTAGTATTAGAATTTTAATATAATATTATTACAGAATAATATCAGAGCTTTAGCCAGTTAAAAAAAATCTGAAATCTTGATTTCCTTGTGACATTTTGCAAAATTTCAGAGAAAAAATAAATATATTTTTACAAATCTGAGTCACTGTTGAGGTCCATTAAAGAAAAATAAAATTATAACTTTGGATGAAGGAATATTAGCTTCAATAAATTAACTTCTTGAATTTTTCACGGAAATGAGATTTATCTTAAATTTTTTTCAAAGGTTATTAAATTATAAATGAAAATTATTCGTTCATTTCAATGGAGCTCATTTTGTTTCTATCTACATTTAGTGGAAACAATACAATACACAAGTAAGGACAAAGAAATCACCTGCATCAATAGAAAACAATTAATAAATATTTTCAATTTAAACAAAATTAAAAATGCAAATGTTGATAAGCATGGATTCAAAATTACAATAGCCAACTTCCAAATTGTCTATACTCGAAAATATTATGTACAGGGCCTGACTAAGGCAGGGGTATAAGAGGCAGTTGCCCCGGGCCCCCTACATAAATGGGGCCCCCAAATCGAATACAAATTTTATTCTACGTCTCCTTCTTTAATGAATAACTAGAGTAGTAAAGCAGCAGGGGCGCCACAGAAGTTTTAGCCTCGGGCCCCAACTTGGCTTAGTCGGACCCTGATTATGTATGGTCACTACGCTCATATATGCTAACGCACACACATACATAAAAAATAAAACAATTATTTTTACAAGTGTAGATTAACATATTCAGAACAACAAAAATATTTTAATATAGGGATAGAAACATCCCAACTTTCTTCATTTGCAAATTTAAAAGACTATTGCCAAAAGCATTGTTCAGGAATACACAAGAAAGTTTTCTATTTGGTAATGAGGATTTCGAATCGAATCTGGAATTATTTATTGAACAGACAGAATATTTGAACCCAGCAAAATCAATGTACTATCGAAATCACGCAATATTGGAAGAGGGGGGAAGCCCTCTATGTGCAGACAAAGTATTTCATTCAAACAAACATTATTGCCATAAACTTTAATACTGATGATTTCTTTCCGATTGGAAGGGCGAATAGCCCTCCCGTTGTTTTAAGTGATCCTGTTCCGCATTTGATGATTATCGATATGTCATGAACAGCTCCTATAACAATACTTCAACGCGAGGTCGATAACCCAATGGAAGAATGAATATGCTCAATCGATGGGTTGAGTTGTTTCACAGCAGCGATCGCGAATCCGAACTCATGAATCAGCACGTTTATGAGACCAGAAAAATATCCGCGTTGTAATGGAAATGGATATATGAAAGAATAATGCTCCGTAAGGGCGTTGCTGTTGATCGATTATAATCGTAATTTATGTTCCGAAATAAGATTGCTATAAAAGTTTTCTCCATCGAATAATGCAAGTACAGCACTAGTAGATGGTGAAAATTGATTTGAGAGAAAATTCAAAAGAAAGAAATGAAGAATCATTTGTTTTATTCCGGTTGAATCACAGTTTTATTACAATTTGGTTAAGATTATTAAACAAATACATGAGTTGAATTTTGTGCATTTTAATTGACATTTTAAGGTTGGAATCATTGAATGCATGACTGCATGTTGAATATCTTTAATAAAGGCACATAGTTACCATCCCTAGTAGCACACAAATATTGTACAATATTGCATGAGATTGATCAATATTCGCAATATTGTTTTATATTGTGAAATATTGTTTGATATTATGTATCACAATATTATACAATATTGTGCAACAGGCCGTGCCACCTGGGATATAGCGTAAAATTGTTAATTAGAGTAAAATTACTGTCTGTCCATATATTTTGCCAATTTATCAAAATATCTCGGTTTTTTTTAAATGTCCATGTTATGGTACATATAACTGAAATGGCATATTTTTTTACTGTAATTATATGAATGTTTGGCGAGTGAAAGTGGCAACTCCATTGTTATAGATAATTCAGAATTATAAGATCAAATTTTAGTATGATTTATCAATGGAAAATTAATTCAAAGTTATAATATAATTAATAAAATGCCAAATACAACAAAATGAGAACATTTGTTGCATCGATTAATGAAAGAATCACTTGTAGATGGTGGAAATTGAATTAAGAGAAAACTTATAAAAAGAAATGAAAAAAAAATATTTTCTTTTATTCTAGCTGAATCAGTTCCATTAAAATTTATTTGGTTATGATTAATAAAATTAGACAACCAATAAATTTTACCTTTTTTTTAACTTTTTTGTAATTATTAAATAATTTATGGAAAGTAATATCAATGGATGGATGCATTTTTTTATATATTACGTAGCATTAATCTGGCTATCCCATATGTTGTGCCTATTTGCCGAAATACCTCATTCATAACACTAAGAAATATGCAAAAATGATAAAAAAGATCATACAAACTTTCACTGTGATTACATAAACTTTTGGAGAGGGAAAATAAAAAGCCATTGTTATTGATAATTTAGATCTATAAAGTCAAAATATGGTTTGGGATATTAATAGAAACAAACAAATTAATAAATAATCCCCACATACTTCAATGAAAAATTGTTCCTTTTTAATTTTAGATTGTTACATGCAAAGACAAATAATTAGAGGAAATATCGAAAATTCATATAAAATCCCAAAAATCATTTCCAGATTCCAGTAATATTTTTTTGAATCAATGAAGATTTTTGTTTAATATACGTATTATTATTAATGTATTATTTTTATTAGTCTTTGTCAATATTTCATCGGTTGATCCGTAGAGAACATACCACCTTGGCGCACTTTTCAAAATCGCCTACTCCCCATTCTTTTACGTCTTACCTCCAGGAGGAAGATATCCTCCAACGGCAACATCGAGTTGCCATATTTGGCTCTAAATATCCTTTGTGAAAAGGGGTTGATGGTCTCTCTTGTCGCACCATTTCATTATTAAAACTTCACGAAAGAAAAGAAAATTAAAAAGGCAGAAAGAGAAAATTTAATAATACTAAAAACCAAAATTAATAATTATAGGAAATATTTTTTGTTAAAGATATCTTCCAATAAATTTGACAAATTAGAATGCGCATGGTTACAATTTAAAAATCAAGGCATCTAGTTAGATTAATAAAATATATGTCACCAATCCTGAGCTTGTGCATTTTACTATATAAAACGACTGTTATTTCTAAAGGAAAAATTTTGATATAATATTACATATAGTGCGGTTTATTAATTACTTGGTTGGTTGTCCTACATGTTATGCCGCTGGCTTTGGATATTACATTTTAAAGTCTAATACCCATCACTTAAAAGAGTGTTTCATACTAATACCATTTTCCCAATCTTATGAGCATACCCTTTTTCATATTTCTTGGAAATCAATACAAAATTGTATTATGACGAATGCTTTCTTTTTTCTAAAAGTCATGCTTAATACATTGTATAACTAGTGAAAAATTGTATGATACTTTTGTATGCAAAATGATTTTGCCAGAACTTTTCGAGTATGCATATAATAAACATTATTTTTGTCATGAGGTTCTACAGTTCCCAAGACCATGTGATTAGTCCAATTTGGGTACTAAGTAATAATTTTTCAATATTCTGATTCTTACAAATTATCAAAAGTGGATGCAGAGATAAATTATGATTACCTGCATGAGATTCGTTTATAAGATCTCATAACCAATAAATTCCTTTTTGTTACCGAAAATAACTGAAAATAAACTAAATTGAATGTCGGGAACTTATAATTATTAAACAAATATTAATTGTAATTATTACTCTTGGGGATCTGCATGTACAATCTTTGAGAGGAAAGTTAGTAACCCAGGTATGTCGTCATCATCATCTATAAACGGCTCAATAATTTGAAGCATAAGCTGAAGTTGCCAGGGTTTTGCTGCAAAAAGGGAGGTTACTTCTACTAATAAAGCTCCTCTCTAGACTTTTTCAACTTAGAGGAAGAATTAAAAGCATTTTTCAAAAATTATGTTCCTTTCTTGTACAACTACATTATTTAAAATGCATTTATAAGAATTATATTTCAGAAAAAAAATAAGCAATTAATTTCATAATATTCATAATATTTACAAAACAAACAGTTTATTCAATTTGAATGCTATGTTATTCCGCATTAAAAAATAATTTTTATTAGCAAGAAATTTATGAAATATTTTGATAATCTCAAAATTAAAATATATTTTGAAAAAGCAAAAATGATAATAAAGATTAAAGTAGAATATTTCTTTTTCAGAATTGTGCTCCCATATGATATATTGTTGTTTTCGTTACTTATGCCACTTGCCATATTGGACAAGCCGCCGCTGATACAACAGCAGATTTGAGCCGAAAGAAGTGTCTCTTGTTTCACAAGTAGCGCCAACTAGGGACAAGAGTGCGACTTAGCTACACACTCTCCACATTCGCTTGCACAACCCTTTTTTACAGGGGGGGGGGCACATTTACACATATCACAGATAGCATACTGACGAACAACCATGCCCGAACCGGGTCTTCCAGAACCTCTTCCACACTACCACTGCGCCAGAAAGCCGGCTCGTATGATATTCTAACAATTTACTATGCGTTCATATATGCAGCAAATTGATTAGCATAAATTGATAGAGACAAGTCTGCATACATACGGAAATTATAACAATTGCAGAAAACCCTACTTCATTGTAGCTCAACTATTCAGATTAAATTATTAGTAGAGATATAAATTATTTACTCTATTTTGAATCACTACGAATAATTAATAGTTAATGAAAGCATTTCCTCCTATTGAAGTAAAATAATATGAATCGCAGCAATGAATGAAACGTGTTTAACCATCAAAGATAGCAAATTAGATGCAATGGGAAATGTATACAATTTTTTAAATGGGGATTCATAAACAATACATATTTCAGCTAACAATAGAATTCATTGTTAATAAGGAACTGTTTTTTGGTGAGAAAATGTAAATAATTTATTCATTCACAAGTTATTTGGCTAAAAAAAATTTCATATATTCAAATCAAACGCATCCTAAATGTATAGCCTACCTTTGATATTGAGATAACATAAATGATGCTCTAAATATTTACACTTAGAAATTACGAACAAGAAACGTATTTAAATTTTCTGTAGCGTACTTGCAATGAATATTTGAGTAATGGCATCTTATTGCCATTTTAGAATACATATATATTATATAAAATTATGTATAATGTTATATAGGTTGTGTACACATTATATTATGTAAAATAAATGGATATTCTAAGGTATCATACTTTACTGAGAATAATTTTCAATACAACGCGTCATTGTTCAATATGTGTTCTAGAACAGGTGTGTCTTTTCTGAATGAAGGAGCTACTTTATACTGAAGTAAAAGGTGCAATTTGAATAGGGTTAAAAAAGAGACGAATTAAGAAGTCAGTATGGACATAAATAATTCATCTGAAAAAGGTTGCCGCGCTCCTACTGAAATTCTAAGAAAATCGCTAGTAAAAGTTTTTTTTTTTTTTGTAAAAGTGATGTTTAGTGTGTCCCTTGCCGCGCCAAGGATACCAAGTCGCCAATAAAGATGGCGGACAAAGAAAACAAACGCTTATGTGGAATAGTTATGGCTACCACTTTTCGCAATATAATTAAGATTTTTTAACGAAAAATATTTTTTTTTCACGACGACAACGCCGGTTTGTTGGGCGCAGAGCAAAAGTTAGAGCATGAGATGCCTCCGATATCTGTTGAAAGAACTGGGCAGAATTTTTTAACTTTAAAAAAAAAAAACATCCTACGGCTTCGCTTGCACATTGAACATAAGGACTGTGTGAATAACAGAAACAGTGCATAACCGAAAGAAGAGAAAGAACAAAGGAAGAAGTAATCAAACCCTTCTCCATACAGAATTTCAAACAAGCATTATTTCCTAAATTCCTCAGATAGTTTATATATATATATATATATATATATATATATATATATATATATATATCACTCACCCTTCATCCACTCGATTCGAAATACTGTCTTCCATTCCACTATTCCTGCACAATTACCGGTATTACAAATTATCAAGAAATCCATCCGTTAGAGGAAAAAGAAGAATTATCAGAACTGCGAAGAATTCCACTGCATCTGACTTTAAAAGTGAGAATGCAGAACATATCGTAAAATACGAATTCAGACTATTTTTTAAAGCGCATATTGACAATTAAAAATAACAAAAGAATAAAGTTTATTAATTCGTGTTCACATTAAAAATAAAATTGCAGTGTCTTAATAGCTGTAAAAAAAACCTTTTAATTATAATAAAGAACAAAATTAAAATATTTCAACGAAATTTTTTATTACTTTTAATTTAACATTTTTCATTAAATAGTCGTAGTTCATATTCAACTCAACCATCGTTAAAAGTAGTAAACAAAATAGCATTAGGGTTGCTAGAAGAGCATTTCGTTGGGCTGCCATATTGGCGACAAACTCGGGGCACACTAATGATCACTTTAATCATTTTTTTTTCACCTATATAGCTACAGTTTCAAGAGAAGAAAACTCTGTTGAAGTTTCTGGGATAAGTTCATAGCTTTGTAGTTTAATCTATTGAAATAGATTAATGTTATTTAATGCGAAACAAAATAAAGGCATTTAAATTCGTTAATTTTAAAATTGAGATAATATAAATGCCAATTACTTAACAAAATAGTTGACTTAACATGCAAAACTAAATTTAGATTTAAAAATGATTTTTATTATTTTTTTCGATTAAGTTTTGCCTTAAAACTACTTTGATAATCTGAATCTCCACAAATTGAATTAAATAAATATTAATTACAGCAAAAGAATACAAATTTTATCTATGTATTTTTTAACAGTAAAGTGTTTTGGTTATACTGTTCATTTTCAGACATAATACGGAAAAAACACCTGTTAGTATTTTTTTTAAAAAAATTCTTAATAAACTTCAATTGTGAGTAAGAGAAACTCCGTTATATTGGTGAACACATGAATTTAAAACTTTTTCATTTTAAACTCTTAGAATTATGAGTAATATACATTTGAGAAATGTTTTAAATTTATGAATAATATATGACCCTATATAGAGTGTGATTGTGTTGCATCTTATTTTATTTACTTACTTGTAAACACTGATTTTATATTGTGAGAAAAACTTCTGAATCATTATATTTCTTTGACTGTAAATTCACTCTTTAATAAGTTTAAATGAAAGTCCACTAATTGTGCAAAGAAAAAACTTTATTTTACATATTTTCCAAACAAGAAATAAGAAATACAATAAATTCAGTATTTGAAAAAATCGAATTCAGAGAAACAGCATAAAAATTATTTTTTTAACTAAAATATTTTAATTTTTTTTAATAATTTACCTTGGTGCCCAACTAGTCAACCGGGATATTGGTTAGATTTAATTTTATTTTAAAACTTTAGATATATTTTTGACAGCCATTAAAGCATTGTCACAAATTGTCTAATATATAATCTGTTCCTTTTGGATAGGAGTCAAATCCGTGAGATCATAATGCTATTAAAAATAAAATTTCTAATTCACATATCTTTTAAATTTCTCACAATTTAAACCTTACATATTTAATCCGTTTTTAGAAGTTCAAAAGTATTGCGCATTACTATATTTTTAACTTTCAACCGTCAAAAGATATCAAGCTATCAAGCAAAAGATATCAAGCAAACAATGAAAATAGTTTGAAATTCGAGAAAACAATGCAAATTATTATAAAAAAAGTCAATATATATATATTTAAAAATTACGAAAATTTAACACTGTTAAATATGAATAATTAAGGCGACTTTTAAAATATTTTAATATGTTAAATCTTCAGTTGTGCATTATTTATAAAAAATATTGATAAACAATATTGATATAAATAAAAAAAATTGACAAGACAAGGCAACGCAAAGAGTCATCATGGTTAATTTTATTTTTTAACAATGAGAATAGTTGGATATTCGAGAAAACAATGTAAGTTATTATTAAAAAGTCAAAAAATATTTTTTAAAAAAATTATGAAAGTTTACACAAATTTAACACTTTTAAATTAGCATAATGAAGAGAACTTTAATATTTTAATATGTTAAATCTATAGTTGAGCATTATTTATAAAAAAATTGATAAACAATATTGATATAAATAAAAAAAATAATTGACAACACAATGAAAGGCAAAGATATATCATGGTTAATTTAAGTTTTTAATTTATTTAATCTTTAATCACATTTTATAAAAATAGTTTAAGGGATCTAGTCGCTTCCCCCATGGTATTCATATACGAAATATGATAGTAGGTCAAACAGTCTGGCATATAAAGGTCTAACATATATGCACACACATTCATTTTTATCCACAGAAGGCATCTTGAAAATCAGAGTTTTACTAAATTCATAAACAAATCAATTCATAAATGGTATAGAAATCTGGTTAAAAACTAAAGATGAACCGACATTCAGATTTAGTAATGCTGAAACTGTGAACTGTTATAGGTATGTGATTTGGAAATTCAGTCAAGTTAAACAAAAGTATAGTAATAAGTTCCTGTTTTATATTGCAATCAATATGCTCCTTTAAACATTTGAGAATATGCATATTTCATTATTTTCATTCATTTTGCCGTTAATATCAGATACTTCTCGAGTTCTCAATATCTTAAGCAAAATGCAATATTTCTTCTTTTTTTCACTTTATAAGTTCACGATGAAATTTTGTTAAAATTTAAGAGTTTTTTAATAATTTCATTTCTTCTGTTTTATTTTGAAATGCCTCCACTGATTCACAGATTAATTCAGATGTAAGAATGTTCAATAAAGGTTACGTAGAGTGTGCTCCTTGCCGCGCCAAGGATGCCAAGTCGCCGATAAAGATGGCGGACAAAGTAAACAAACACTTCTATGGGATAGTTACGGTTACGACTTTTCGCAATAAAATTATGATTTTTTTTTTACCGATAAGCATTGTCTTTTTATTTTTTTTTACCGGCACCGGGCAGAATTTTTTAACTTAAAAAAAACATTCTATGGCTTCGCTAGGCCCGGGAGTGGAAAACTACCGGCTTAGCTAGCACATTGAACATAAGGAATGTGCAGATAACATTAACAGTAAATAATAAATAATTGAGAGACAAAAATGCAAAAAGAATGGATTTAATACGATATTTTTTAATTTAACAGTTTTCATAAAATAGTTGAAGCTCATGTATAACTCAATCATTGTAGGAAGAAGTAAACAAAACATCATTAGGGTTACTACAAGAACTTTGTGTAGGGTTGCCACATTGGCAACAAACTTGGGGGCACACTAATGACCATTTTAGCCGAATGTTCTTATACTTGTTATTTAAACAACTAAGCATCTGTATGAGAAATTGCTAGTAATAGTTAGTTATATCATGCCAAAATGATTCTGTTGATCTACCAATAGGTTAGCTATATTTCTTTTTAGCGCACATAGTAAAATATTCCCCTAATACCATAACATCCGAACACTCACTCAATATCCAAGACTATTTAACCCTTTGCACTCCGATGATACATCTAACTCACCATTCAAGATTGTAAATCATTTTGACGTTTTATTTATTTATTTTTCAAATTTAATTGTTGAAAAAGCCTACTTAATGGTTAAGAGATGTAGATTCATTTTTCAAAGAAATTCGTCTTGAAAGAATTATGTATATTTATTTTTCATAGTACTAAACTAATCTTTGTATTAGGTGAAAAATTTTGCATCTAATTTTCCGGAGTGCAAGGGGTTAAATAAGATTTTTTTTAAAATCGAATTTCAATATTAAATGTCTTTTTTTAACTTAGTAATATTTAACTAAAGCTTAAGAAAGGAAAGCTTAAAAAGGAATTTCAGAAATAAAGTGTAAGAAAATTAAGGATATATTGAAAAAAAAAACATCCTAAGCTAAGAAAAATATTTTAAACTAAATATTTGGTTTCATTAAAATATTTAATATTTAAATATTTGTTACCGTTTGTATGTTAATAAATAAATTAGTATGGAATTAATTTCAACCCTTACACAGAAATGTGTTTCATTCATCAAATTGAATAATACTATATTATAACATACAAAAATTTAGTTTCTAATAAATGGAATTAAGATATCAGTTTCGATATATATTTGACATTTTGATAATCGAAACTAATCCTGCTACAAAAATTTTTAAAATTATTTATTTGGAAATTAAGGCATTTTAATACTTATTTAATCTAATTTTATATGGAAAAACACACATTATAGCAGTCGATTTATTTTGTTTTCGCATGATTATACCAAAATGCTTAAGCTAAAAATAGTAAGCAAATGATATTGGTAAGAAACAGTTGTGCTTATTATGCACGATATATACATTTTTATTTCAAATATAAATGCATGTCACATTTCAGAAAGAAAAGAATTTGAAAGAAAATATTTTACCAGTCCCTTTCGAAGTTTAAGAAGATTCGAAAAAAGAATAAATGTCATATTGTGTCTGAAAATTCTGTTGAAACATCTGCTCGAAATGCAATACAAAACATTCATAAAAGTCCAAAATGCGTTTGAGAGTTTCTTTATCGAAAACTCGGCAGTAGTAGTTTTGCTTATGTTCAACTTTATTCTCTATAGTGCCATAAAATATTAAAAGTGAAAAAATAAAAAGAATATAATTTTTTGGTAAATAATTTCATTCCTTTTTAAATAAAAATGCTTTTTTGTATATGAATCAAAGGAATATTTCTTTTTGACGAAAGAAAGTTTATTCGATCGATTATCAATATGCAAAAATTTACTGTTAAAAATGCGTAAACACTAATTATTATCAATAACACGAAAATTTAAATGATAAGGAAGTTAAATTTTAAGACTCTTAACACTTCAGCCAGCTTTTCTTTAAATAATTAACTACGTTTTCTATATCCAAATTAGAAATAAATAAAGATTAAGTTTAAAGAGAAAAATGAATAAAATGAAATAAAAAGGAAGGTAAGAAAAATCTAGCTTAAATAATATTTAACAATATTCACTCTCAGCCCTGATTTCCATTGAACTGTTGACCCCTTGAAACCTAAAATTCCCAATATATTGATTTTTTTTTCAAAATCATCATTAACATACACCGAACAGTCTCAGTTATATTATTTGAATCCAATCAAAATCAAATAATTATCAAACTATAAAACGAATAAATATCAGCAAATTTGCAATCAAATATAAAAACAATTAAAAAAACATACCATTGAATGTAATATCTCTGAATTGTAGTAGTCTTTTCAGAATGTAGTAGTTTCCCAAATTTTTTTTATCAAGGAGTAAAGAAACAAATTTATTCCTACAGATAGTTATACCTATCTTATTTTAACTTCCCGCTCTTAAAGCTGGAAACGCCTACAAAGTTTGATCAGTGTCTCGTCATCATATGAAATAAATTGAGTGATCTTAGCGCCATCTATTAAGTTGAAATAAAAATAAAAGAGAACAAACTAGGAAGCGTATCTTCAGTTGGAAAAATATTAGAATATAAATAAACTCTACCTTATTAAAACTTCCATATTGTAATAATTTTTAGGAACGTCATTTGCCAAAAGCTATTCAAAAAGTTAATATTTTGTTTGTTTTATTTGAGACTATTTACATTCAACCATTACATTTCTGTTGCTTTAACCCTTTTCACCCCCCTTGAGACCATTACATTTTCTGTTTGCTTTAACCCTTTTCACTCGTATATTTCAGCTTATGCGACATCAAATAGTATGTGTCATTTTAAATTCGAGTTCAAAGGATTAATATTTGATTTAAATTTTATTAATGTTTATTGGTTTCATAGTTTAATAATTATTTTATAAGGGTTCGATTTAATTTTAAAGTAGTTTGCTGAAATGATTTATCGACTAAATGATTATTTTAATGTTATACTGGTATTTATTTATTTCGATGTCATTGAGTCAAGTCTTTTATTAATTTTGATCTTCAAAAAAAAACTAATTTTGGGGGAATTTTCAGAGCACGAGCTATCAATGATTGCGCGAAAATCAGGTCCCTCACCGAGAAAAATCCCTGGTTTGAATTCCAGCTTGTCGCTTGTAAAGTATTCATCTTAATTTTTTTTAAATTCTCTTCCCTTTCATTCCATTTAATTCTTTTTATTTTTTTGCTTTTAAACTTTATTTTTATTTATTTCTAATAAGGTGTAGAAGTAAATACAGCTTTACTCATAAGATGGGTTTACGGTATAGAATTTCTTACAGTGCCATTTCTAAGTAATATTCTGAATAAGGATTCGTGTTTATAAAATAGACAAAGGAAGGGTAAAAAAGTAAATTACAGTTTAGAATTTCATTTCAATAAGATGTAAAGGCAAATGACATGCGTTAGAATTAAGAATAAAAACATGAAAATAGCGTTAATGCTTTTTTTTTCACTGAAATGTTTTGTTAATTTTGAAGGTATGTTTCACAAGGTAAAGAGCAAACAAATATTATTTTTATTTTCTCAATATAAAATAAATGAAAAGTTACCTAAGCGTGTGGAAGTACATACAAGTCTTTAAATATACAAAAAATATTAATGTTAATCTATTTGTTTCTGTCTTGTTTTCTGGTATACTTAGTTCATAAGAAATATTACAACCATAAAAAAAATCTAGATTCATCAAATTCACCAAAAACTCTAGATTTTGACTACTCTCTGCACTTAAAACTTCTCGGAGTAAAAAAAAAAAACACTTTTGGAATTATGTTCGTTATATGCGCGATTTCTCAAAAAGTCTTTGAGCTACACTGTTGAAACTGGTTACAGGAAATTATAGATAAACTATTAGATTTCTACTAAATTCTGAAGAACACACATTGGTAAGAAGTGTGTCTGTCTATCTGTTCGATTGCGATAGAAATCGATAACTCCAATACGAAAATATATAGGTAAATAGCTTTTCTATATGAGGTAAGCTTCAAAATTAAAGATTCTTATAAAAATTTGAGTTAAATATTTTAACGCTTCGAGTTATCCATCTGGTAGCCTCTATTTTCTTCTGCATATAAAGCAATAACTAATATATGCAATTATTTAATTCAATGAAATATACGTTAAATTATGATTTGAACAGCAGAGGCCAGGATAGCCTGGTTGGTAGGGTGTTAGACTCGTATTCCTTGGTCTACGAGTTTGAACCCACCAGCTGAAGACTCTTCGTGCATGTGGTGGCTGGTGCAAGTATAAATATGTCGTGATTACAAAGCCCTCTATGTTGAGAGTAATACCACTGGGAGTACTACGTCAGAGGTGATCGTTCTGTGTTCCAGATCTAAATAACGATCTTCGGATGAATGAGTGAAATGCGTGAATGATGTTCTTCTCGTAAAAAGGGGTTGTTGATGTGTGTGAGTTAGAAGGCAGACTTCTGCCCTCAGGTGCACAAGGAGTCCCCGAAGTGGGCACATCGTAATTGGGAATGATATGCTTTTGGTATGGTGGATCTCGCCAATCCGGTGAGTACATTAATAAGTGGAAGTAAGGCTCCCCCCATCGATTACCTGACGTACTTCTTTCGGGGAGAGTTGTACCGTGACCGGTGATGGAAATTAAGACTCAATCACAGTTCCCGCTAATTGTTGTTTCCGTGGTCCCGTCATCCAGTGTTTATGGTTAATCCTTGTGTCTTCGTGGTGGGTCGGATAGTATGTTCTATGAATACCCTCAGAAGCTACTGAGGCTAAGCTTACATCTACCATTGTAAGCGGAACATGAGAACAACAACAACATCATTAGAGCCGTAGTTTTTGTTGAATGTTGCTATACATTTGCTATCAATCACATACCTGTCGTAGATTTGCTAAAAACCGTCAAAAGCATTTATTATCACTCTAGATTGACTAAAATGCTGAATTCAAGCTTAAGATCTATATTTTATTGATCAATGCCATGCAAGAAATTTACGGCCTTATTCAAGGTTCGAAATTATAGAGGAAGAGAAATAAGATCATCATTAATGAGTATGCGAGAAAATTTCAGGGGTACATCGGGCTGGTGTTTCACGTTTACAATTTTTTCTAGAATTTTATAGTTTATTTCAACCTAAGAAATGTTTATAATCTTGTTCTTAACCTGTTTCTAGTACAAAACAAAATTTAGATAAAATAGGGCTAACTTCATCATATCAATCTGATAATGAAATCCATCTGCTCAAAAAAAGATATTTTACAACTAATTAAAAAAAGGTAACAATACATTTAATAGTGTTAATTTAAGTTAACCAACAACAAAATTTTCTTTTTGTGGTGATTGATTTGATAATTTTACGTAGGACTGGGATATACTCAAGTGTAAATCATTATAAGATAATATATAGGTGACAAAAATTTCTCTCTTATTAAAATTTTGTGAATTATTGCTAAGTGAAAGCTATAAAACTTTGAAATTTTAAGGTTAAGATGAAATATAACATAGTCCAATTCATTACCCATATATTTAACAAAAATTTTGTTATGCGATTTTGTTTTAAGTGAAGCTTATTTACAAATATAAATATTTATAGGAAATTCGTTTTCAGTAGTTTGCATTCGGTTGCGAAAATTGAATTAAATACTTAATTCAGAATTACGTGAATTCATTCTTCCAGTGAAAATTGATTCAATTTTTCAAGCTTTTCATTAGTGTAGAAGATTTTACAAAATTCTGCTTAAGAATTTTGTAAATTTTGATAAAAGGCTTGCCATAATAATTTATCTGTAATAATTAGAGTTTGTATAGTTTTAAATAGTTAGCATAATTAAAACTTTTCTAGAGCTAATACTTAGAAAAATAATGTTCTAAGATAGTTCGTTGTTAATTGAGGTGCTTTCTTAATTAGTTAATTTTTCAATTAGCTTTCATTATAAAACGGATAGGCGAGATGCTTGGGAATAATTGGTGAAAACTTCCTGCCATAAATTTTGTACTTTGTTTTACAATTCTCAATTATTTTAAGTACATTAACAAATTCTTTGAAATATTGGCTTATTTATATATATAATCTTTTATAATAAAGTTATTTGTGTAGATAAATTTTAAAGGGAAATTTTAAATTTTGATTTTTTTTATTTATTAAATATTTATATATATGTATAGGTGTCGGTAACTTTTATGTTATATTTTTGTTATATATAGCGATATATTTTACAATTTTAATGGAATATAATAGTCATAAACTTTAATATATATTTTTTTATTTTAATAGAATATAAATGTCATAAACTTTAATATTATTGGTACTTTTCCGTTAGGCGGGTGCCAGTGAAAAATTGTCAAAGAGATTTGGCGGAAATCTACATTACCTGGCGATTTTCCGCTGTAAAATCGCTGTAAGAAATTTGGCAGAATTCTACATTACTTGGCGAATTTTTGCTTTAAAATCGCTGTAAGAAATTTGGCAGAATTCTATATTATTTGGCGATTTTTCACTGGCGGCCGGCAAACGGAAAAGTACCTATATATTTTATTATTTTAATAAAATATGTTTCATAAACTTTAATACATATTTTATTATTTTAATGGAATATAAATCTGATAAATATATACTATATGTTAATGATGTATATGTTTTGGTAAAGAAATTTCAAAAGAAATGTTTAAATTTTCTTACCAATATTTTGTATGAGATTAGAACTATTTAACTATTGAAGAATTCCAAAATTTAAAAAAAAATGAAAAATGATATTTTGGAAAATATTATTCATTTCCTTTCCTATTATAATATATATGAAAACTCAGTACATAATTTAACTTTAGGTTAAGGCTGACATTAATTTAAAAAAAAATCGTATAAACATTATCAGAGGAAAAGTGACATAAATGAAAGTCAAATAAATAAAATAAAACTACACACTAAAACATATACATTCTTTTTCGTATCCTTCATTATTAAGGCATTATTTAACAATATGAATCGCCAAGAATTCTACATTACTTGGTGATTTTTTGCTTTAAAATCGCTGTAAGAAATTTGGCTGAATTCTACATTATTTGGCAATTTTTCGCTGGCAGACGGCTAACGAAAAAGTACCTATGTATTTTATGATTTATTTAGAATATGTTTTATAAACTTCAATATATATTTTGTTATTTTAATGTAATATAAATTTGATAAATATATACTATATGTTAATGATGTATATGTTTTTCTAAAGAAATTTCAAAAGAAATTTTTCAATTTTTCTTACTAATATTTTGTATGAGATTAGAACTATTTAACTATTGTAAAACTCCTAAATTTAAAAAAAAATTATATTTTGGAAAATATAATTCATTTCCGTTTCTATTATAATATATATATACAAAACTCAGTACATAATACACATAATTAAACATTAGGTTAAGGCTGCCATTAATTTAAAAAAATCGTATAAACAATATCAGAGGAAAAGTAACATAAATGAAAGTCAAACAAATAAATTAAAACTACACACTGAAACAAATGCATTCATTTTCGTATCCTTCATTATTCAGACATTATTTAACAAACAATATGATTTTTTTAAAAAATTTCATTTCTTAAAGCCTAAATACATGGCATACATAAAATAAAATCACCTTTCACTAAATTTTATTCAGTAGACGTAAAGCTAAATTCTCAACAACCATTCGAAATCTCACGCAGAAAGTAATTCATGTCTGCAGAGATTCAAGTAAATCAGGATCACATCCATTCGAATACGCTGCAGCTAATCCGTATAATCATGCCTAAATGTACGTTAAATCCTTTCATGTCATTGATCTAACGCAGGATCAATTCAGGATGAACGGGTGACATGTCCACGATTTATTTGTATTTTGCTTCCACAGAAAGGGAAAGGTAGAATAAAGCTGGATTTACTCGTTCTTGTCAACTCAGAGCTTTATCTCTTTCCCATAAATCGAATCCTTTAAAGTATTTAGTGGATTGATGGACGTAAAATTTATTATGTAGCAGGAAATATTTCCTAGGATGGGTTAGATATCAGTCTACGAGGCTATTTCTAAAATATATGGTGGTAGGTTTAATTCCTTTTCTACAATCAAATCAATCAATATCTGATAGCATTATGAATTTGTTTATACAAATAATCATTGGAATACTCTTTTTGTATATGATGCTGTAAGAAATGGACCTTTTCTTCACATTTTAAAATTGGTTTAATTTTTTCTATACTTAAATCAATCAATATATATTAACACTATGAAATGGATAATGCAACTGAGCTTTGAAATGGCCTTTATGAATATGATGTTGTCAGAAGTACAACTATTTTTTTTACATTTCAAAATTGGTTTAATTTTTTCTAAAAGTAAATCAAGCAATATCTGATAACACAATGAAATCGTTTATACAATTGATCTTTGGAATAGCCATTTGAATATGATGCTTTCAGAAGTAAAACAATTTTTTCAAATTCTCAAATTAGAAATAAAAATAATTTGAATTTTAATATTAAGTTTCTACTCTAATCATGATCTATTTGTCATTTAGATTTTTTTTCAAAAAAATTGTTATACGAAATGTGTTAGAATGAGTGAATTATGGCACTACACAGCTTTCTATTTACTATTAGTGATAACTACTATTACTAATTGTAATATTTACTATTAGTAATAACTATTAGTTATTCCTATAAACTATTAGAATTACCCCATTTAGGAATGTACTTACTTCAGAAAATTAAAATATGTTTGTTAAAGATATTGATTAGAAATTCTAATTAATTATAATGTTGGCAATTTTTTTAATTATTTTAAATCATAACATTGAAAAACATAAGGGAAATGTATCCCTCCACTGCTTTAAACTTATGACTAGTCCGAATAATTAAACGAAATGTGTTAGAATTAGTGATTGCTGGACTATAAACTTGGCATTTAGAATTACCCGATTCAGTCAGGTATATGCTTTAGAAAATTAGAATATGTTTGTTAAAGATATTGTGTAGAAGTGAGTCATTGAAATTGTTTTGAAATTAGTCATTGAAAGCTAATGATATAGATTCGGATATTATAATCGGATATTATATCGTTAGGATTATATCTATTGGATATTATAATGGTTAGCATGAGAATCAAGAAAGTTAAATTATATTTCAATAAATGATCATGCTTATTTGAAATCTCCTTTATTGAGAAAATTAGGAGCATGATTTTAAATGTGATATTTCATTTAAACTAAACACAGCCAATATTTGGAAAAATGCGATGGCATCAATTGCTTTTTGAAGTGAAAATATTTTAATTAAACTAAATCTGTGATTAACTGCCTGTTACAAAGCTTTGAGTATCACTGTTTTTAAATAATCTAAATAATTTCAATAACTATATCTAGCAAGATCTTCCTATCAAGGCACTGAATATTCTCATATGTACCGTCAAGTAGATTAATTAATTAATCTAATAATTAATACCCCCGTAAATTTTGATAACAGGAGATTATCGTGTTTTATGCTTAAATCGGTAAATTTCCAGGAATAATTTGATAAATTTTGCTTTTATAAGCAAAGTATTACATAAAAATTTATTTTTCTTAATTTTTCAGTAACATATTTACTGATTATAACAGCATAAAATATAATTTTATACATCATTTAAAACTTTTTCCTCATCAAGATATTTATTTAGTTCTAAACTTTTTTTTTCTTATCCTCATTCCCACTGTGAAAATTAGGCAATTATTGTACAATTTAACTTAAAATGGAGATAGTAAAATATTAAGCAGATGTGAACTTAACCTATTAAAATTAAAGAAAGTTATCAAACAAAATAAATATTTGAAACAGAATTGTCAAAAACAAAAATAACGTAATTACTACTTTCGCATATCTAATCGCAAGAAGTGGGGAATAAATAACCATACATGCGAGAATAAAAATAAATAAATCTGAACGTATTCTCATACAAATTTATAAAGATATACAATGAATAAAAATTAGATGCACTTGCATAAATTTATAAATATCATCTCATAAAAATAAGAAACAAGAATTATTGAGTACCTACAAAAATTAATAGTCCATTACAAAAAAGCTTTATAAAAGGCTCAGACATCAGCTAGGGGCTAAGATTGGAAAGGACATGCTATACGTTTTTAATGGAGGTGCTTATTCTCACGGACGTTTCGACTCCGCCCAGTAAAAAGATTTAATTAATCATAGCGCTATTGAGGGTACTTACGTATTATACCGTCTTCGCCAACAGTTTAGTAACTCAGTGGCGACGAATCTAAATTTGGCCTTAAAGATCAACGGATTACTGCATTGCCGGATTGCCACAATTGTTGGTTTAGCAACACATTGGCCACGATTTCAAATTTGGCGATAAAGCTGGACGGTATAGTACGTAAGGACCCTATTATGTTCTTAACTTGATAATTCCTTTTTTTAAACACGGATTGGGTGATTTAATAAATAATGTTTCAGATATTAAAATCTATAAAAAATAGAATATTATTTGTGTAATTATTGTTTTAAAAAATTTCAAAATGATATTACCACTATATATTCTTTTTGAGATCAGAAAAGTTTGATATTATACTTTTAAACTTAAAAGAACTCATTGCTTTGATATTTAATCAGTTGAAGTAATATATCCAAAAAAATGTCGTTTATTTTCCAATGAAGGTTGTATCCCATTTCCTTCCCCCTTTGGATGAAATTATGGACCTTGTGTAAACTCTATCTGTTTCTGCTTTTAAAGTGCATTAAAATGTACAGATAAGCATATGAACAATTTTTTGAAAATTAATCTTAAATTGAATAGAGAATGTCTGCTCAAAATTTATCCAGTTTATCTGAAAAAGATTTATAATTACAATACCCTACCTTTATCTTTTAACTATTTTCTAAGTATGTCATTATTATAATCAAACTAAACTGGTATAGCAAAAAAAATATAAATAAAAATTCTTCAGATCATATAGGATCAGAGAGAGCAACTGAAAAAAATGAAATATACTTTTCGGTTCTTTTAAGCTTATTTTCTAGCTTTTGTTCAATTTGTTTGTAAACATATTAAAAATGATAGTGAAACCAAAACTTTATTACCATTATTCATTCGATTATTTATGCAGTAAAATGTTTATTCTTTTCTTAGGTTTGTAAATTGTAATGAGTTTGAGTATGATTGAATTTTTATTTTTGGATTTTCTGCCGAGAAGTAGAATAATGGTAATGGCTGTCAATTTTCCACTAATAATAGATACGAACAAACTGTTAATTAAATAAAAATCAGCTTTTTGAACATTTGGATTTATTTATTATATGATAATACGCGATATTAAATTCAGAATTTTCACACCATAACTGAAATTTTTACCATATCATCAGCATATTTTTACTGTAAACGGAAAACGGTGTATTACTGTGTATCGGAAAACTGGTTATTGAAAATGATATCAAGCTACCTATCGTGAAAAATATATGAAAAAAAGAAAATGACCGCAAAAAATTAAAAAGCAAACAAACATTACTGATGATTTTGTGAGTTTATAATATGAAAAGATGCTTATAGACATGGAAGTAACTTATATCGAGTAATCTACGGCTGTGGTTTCACAAAAATATCTATTTTATAGATAAATTATCAGATTATAAGTCGGTGCTCACGTCTGATTGTCCACATTTAAATTCTTATTAAATGAAATTTGGTGAGTGGAATTAGATTTTTAAGTTGTTGAATGCAATAAGTTAAGTTTTGTTGATGTACAATATTTTTTTGGGAGGGGGAACTCCGCTTTTAAAGAAAAACGATATATAAGTTGTTCCCTTTTAGTAAACTAATTATATTTTAAATCAAAAATTTCTAAGTTCAGAATAACTCTCTATAAGTTGTAGATATTTCAGACTCTTTTTACTTCAATTCGAAATAGTAAATATAATTTTTCGGTCTAATTCAATTTAATCCCCATTTTCAAGTAACTATTTTGAATAGTTAGTGCATAAACAAATAAAACTGCTACAATGAATCAGAAATGTGAATCAATTCTAGCTTAACTTAGAGATACGAAAAGTTCCATTAAATCTCTTTCTATAAAGAGAGCGACAAACAGGAATTCCAAACTAAAGACGATAATTCCCTTTTTTTTTCTATCGGAATAAACTATCTATTTCTTCATGCAACTAAATGCCATCAACTAATGCTATAGGAAACTAATGCCATAAATAAGGCCGAAATCAATAATATATCGTCATTTGAAACGCTAAAAGAAGGAAGAGAACAGTGAAATAAAAAGACTGATTCAGTCATCATTTCTAATTCGAATAGCAGTTGAATTATTTCATTTTCTTGCCCTCAATGACTGTTCACTAATGCAAGTGTAATTTAAAATCGATGGAGTTCAAAGCATGTGACCATATTCTCATAGATTTGCGTCACTCTTTCGCTGTTGCCAAACCGTGATTCGTAATGACATAGGTTATTAACAGTCCTTTCTCCCACAATGAAAACTTTAATGGAAATCAATGTCCGCTGATTAAGGCAGACGATATTATTCGTTCTTTTTTCGTCAAAAAATTCCTGCTACGTCACCAAATTTTGTTTCGACAGGCGAAAATGAAAAGCTTCTTTTTCTTTCTCGAGAGTTCTTTTTTTTTTATCGTTTTCATTTTCGCCTGCCATCTAACGGAGAAAATTTTCAATTAGGATCTCTCTTTAGCGGTTAAACTGTTTTGATGTCTTTAAGATAATTACTTGGAAGTTCTTTTTAGCGTTTCGGGGGAAAGACTGAATAATGTAGTTTCTTTTATTTCTTTCACTTTTCTTTCTCTCTCTTTCTCTCTCTCTCTCTGTCTGTGCAGCCATTTTTGAATTTTACGTTAATTCTTCCCTCGAGGAAAGGTTACTTAATTTTCTCACCTTGGAGAATTCATGCAAATTACATCGTTTCTATATTCATAGAAGAAAAATCTTGATATTTTTTTTATTTTCACTTTTCGTGTCGTTGCCTCTGAATTCCGTGTTCCAAACTCATTTCCAGATTTTAAGGATGATTTAGGATTTTAGAAAATGTCATTCTCGAAAACTGTCTAGCTTGGTGAATGCAATTAAGGCGTTTATGTTTTACCATTCAAATAAAGAATTTAGCTAGTTAGACACAAACTATTGAATATTAGAGTAATTAATTTTTGCTAAACAAAATTTGTTTTCACTTACTTGTTTAATGAAACGTGACTTCATAAATGATTAAAGAAAATCAATTTTGTATAAATTCTGATTAAAAGAAAACATTTATTTTCCCGTGAAATTTTTTTATCATAAGAGAAAGCGAAACGCTTTTTTAACTTCAGATGCTCAATTAGAAAGTTTACATAAAGTTTCAAACAAGTATTTTGGAATTTAATCCATTTAAATAACTTTTTTTCCTTTAAAATTGAAATATATTGAAACATGTCACATTTGTGATTACCGTTTTTCCAATATTAAAAGAATATTTATATTTAAATAAAAAAAACCATTAGCTTATTAATGAGAAATAGTTAAGGATTCAACCAATGCTTTATGCATTGTGCACATTACAAATAACTCTGTGAACTTGTACTTTGAAATGCTAAAAATACATAACATCATTTCTATTGTTATTTTGTTTATCATCCAAAGCATGAATCTACATTTGTAGCTGGATATTGGTTTTGATAAGAAGACAAAAAGAAGAGTAGGAAATAGGCTCATAAACTCATTTCAAATATTGTTTTGTTTATTAAATAAATCATGAATCTATATTTGTATTTGGATATCTGATTGGATAAGAAGACAAGAAAGGAATATAAATATGCTCATAAACTCATTTCTATTGCTGTTTTGTACAAAGCATGATTCCATATTTGTAGTTGGATATCGGATTTGATAAAAAGATAAAAAGAAGAGTAGGAAATATTCGCATAAATTTCTTTATAATGTTGTTTTGTTCATCATACAAAGCATGAATCTATATTTGTATTTGGATATTGGATTGGATAAGAAGACAAGGAAAGGAGTAGGAAATATGATCATAACCTCATTTCTATTGTTGTTTTGTTTATCATACAAAGCATGAACCTACATTTGTATC
>JAOUZG010036900.1:4512833-4523062 GCA_026289955.1 Argiope argentata | reverse complement strand
TATATTTTGCTTAAACGAGAAGAAAAAGTGAATTTTAACGGAGTTATAATTAGTATTAAACATTTGAGAGCCGAAGAATACTTGATATACGGAAAGAGAAACATGATAGCACTTCGCCAAACTCAAATGGTTAAATTTTTTAAATATAATTTCTCACTATAATCTTACTACGTTTTAATGTATAATTCACCATATATACATTAATCAGTAGTGGTCTCATCGATATTTCTTTTGAATATAATAAATTCGTTACATTTATCCTCTCTCTCACTTTGAACATTAGGTATATAGGGAACTACACCGCGAATGCTATGATTTATCATTATTATTTTTATTTATTTCTGACCTGACAGGTGTATGATTCTTAGTATAATAAAGAAAAAGAGAACTCATGTATTAATGCATGCCAATGACGAGCAATAACTGCAAAAAAAAAAAACATTTTTTTTTTTTGAAAATTTTGAGATTGAATTTTTTAAAGGTTTATTTTTTCCTGGCTCTTTATTCGAGAAATTAGAAATTAATGGTTGCAATAAAAATTATGCTTTTTTTTCATAGCAATAAATGCGGATTACATTAAGTGGTAGTTTGATTCTACGCTAGAGTAATTACAGATTACCAACCATAAAATGAAGATGAAGAATCAGTAATTAAACCTCAGAAGAATGTAGATAAGGTGTCTGGGTAGTAGAAATATTAAACAGATTAGATACTTATATTTTAGGAAATATATAAAATCACAGTTACGTTTCTTGAAACATTTTGATAGTTTTACAACGATGGTGAAATGCTCTAGAATTATTTAGGGTTTAGATTTTATCTTTTTCTTCTTCATTTATTTCCCATTTCTTTTTAATATTTTATTCGTTACGAATGCATTTTTAAATGCTTTGTCGAAAAAATCATATGTTGTATCCTTTTGTATAAAGGGAAAGACGTATATTTGTATCCCTTTATATAAAGGGAAACAAAAGACTTCAAAGAAGGGAAGATTATATTTCCTACTTTTGTGTAACTGATATGTAGGGCATATATTTTTAAAAAAATCAAACAAAATATCTTCTTGTTTTAAAAAATAAATGTGTGCGTGTATTTTTTAAAATTTAATTTCCTTTCATTAAATATTATTTTACCAATTTGGGTGAGGAATAATAATTTACAAATTCCACTTGAGTTTAAGTTTATTTTGTTTTGGGACCTTAAAATTACAAATTCAAAATCTAATTATGAGTCATCGACAATTCTTTCTATTCTCTAATTAAATTAAAACTTTTTTATTGTTTTAAGAGTAATGATTGTTGTGCAATTGATAATGATTAAAGCATATGCAAAAAAACCCTACCAGATGGCATATTTGAATGTCTGGAACAACTTTACAGCATTAAAAAGGAATTGTTGCCGAGTCCTAAACTAATAACCGGTCACAGCTCAACCCATCCAGTAGGATACAAGTCTCACTATTGTTAATAAGAAAAAAAATTCCCATCATTTCTGTAGCAACAGGACAACAAGAACTAACCACCTTGCCGAAAGTTTCTCATCTCAAGTTATGAGGCATTAACAGAGAAATCTTATTAAAACAAAAATAAAATCGAATATAATATACTACTTTAGAGACAAGGTAAAGGGCTCATGCGAACTAAATTTATAATATCCGACTAAATTAGGAATATATTTAAGAAAAAATGTTTATGTGATGTCTTTTTGTTAATAAAAGGATAAAATGAAGAATAAAAGTGATTTAAATGTATATGAAGACTTTGAAGAAAGAGTTTATTTATCGCCAATTTTAGTATTTATTTGCAAAAATCCTAATTGTTCTAAAGAAAAAAAAATCTGCAATTTTTCATTTTTCTTTGTAACATAACTTAGAATTAAACTAATCATTATCTAAGAAAATTAATTTAATGAGCAATATATTTTATCTCTGAATGTTCAGAAATTTTTCAATAGCATCCACATTAAACTCTCATAATTCCGTTTCTAGAGCATTTAATTTTAAATTTGACTTTTAATTTTTGAAAGCTGTAAACTACTATTTCATATATGTGTCCAAATAATCCTTTTAAATTCAGAGATTGTATTTAAAATAACGTATCCATGCCTTTATAATACTTTTTCATGGGATCAAAAGGAATTTGTCTCAGTTGATACAGCAGGATGAAAAAGATCAATAAAAGCTTAAAAATGGAAATAAAACCCATATGCTCTTTGTTGATTTTTTTGATGTTTATATTTTATCAAAAAAAGTAATGCTCCATTTTGTATTGCTTAAATTCATTTTAATTCATCTCTTTATTTTTATAAAAAATTTATATTTGGATTTTTGGCAATAAGAGCTTTGCTTGTATTAATAGAAAAAATCCTTTACAACAATATTACAAGCTTATTAACAGCATAGTTATGACCCAAAGGACGCATTTCGAAGACTTTTTTTACATGTTAAATTATCCGCAGTCTGTAATGTGAACGTAACTAGTAAGAGGTAGTCGAGGAACTTGAAATCGCACATAGTGTCATCTCCAGGCTTTGGCAACGATTCCAAGATGATGGTAATGTAAGAAGCCGTTACAGCACACGTCCCTCTAGAGTTGCAATACTGTATGAGGCCAGAATTTGGTAGTTACTGCCAAAAGAAACCGACAGAGTACAACATCAGACATACTCCGTCAGCTATCTTAGGCCATTGGTATGACAGTTTCAATGCAGACCAGGTGCAGACGCATTCAAGGCAGACGAGAGAATATCATTGAACGACACCATTAAGGTGGTGCAGGATTACTCATAGAAGAGTGGTTGGTTCCTGCATCAAACAACTGGTACAAGGGGCCTAACCCAGGTTTCTTCCTTTCCATCTCAGGAGAGAGGTCATCCCATACTTGTATTTCTCGACTTGCCGGCGGACACTTAAAATGTCTTAAATTCTCTGGGCGAAAGAAATGCTTCCCCCTTTGTCCTAAATGCCAACACTTCCTCTCACATCCTAGACTCTCTTGACCTCAGTGTTGGAGATATTTATTCAACTCCTTGGACAGTCATCGACCATCTCAGAGTCAACGGTTTATTTGATCTGGTCTGACTCCATCAGACCATGATGAAGATAGAAAGAAGAAGAAGAAGGATTGCTCATTTGGGGAAGAATTATTGTGCATTCAAGAACTGACCAGCATTCGTAAATTAGAACCCTGCAGGTCAAATCTATCGGAACATCATCCTGAAACAACTTGTACGTTGGTTTCAGGACGCCAAGGGAGCATATCCTCACCGCGCAAACATTGTAAACCAATGCCTTCGATTTTAGAATATCACCTGTCTGGACTGACCAGCATTCTCACTGGAATTCAATCCAGTAGATCATGTGTGGGACATGCTTTGTTGGCGAGTTGCAGCTCATCAATCATTTCCTAAATGTCTACTGGAACTTAAGAACGAATTACTTGATGAGTGTTGTAATATCCCCGAGGATCAGATCTGAATGGTAATCAGCATGCCTAGACATTGTATGGTCTGTATTGTATTTTCTGGGATCATACTATGTATTAGCCATTATGTTAACCATATAATATTGGTTTTTTGTCATTATATATTTTTTAATTTTCTCCGGGAATAAAAAAAATAAAATTGTTATTAATGATATCAAACGCATAGCAACTTTTTTTTCTCTTCACCTTTTGTTTAATAAATATTCTTTATAATTAAGTCACATTTGTTTTCTTTGTGACTCTTTTCCAGAACTTGTATTATTCTTTAATTTATGGACATGAGTTCTACAAAGAAATAGTCTATGTTAAATACCCTTAAGATATTAATTAGCAATATTAATCTAAGTCGGAGAAACCACGATATTCGAAATAGAGAAGATAGACTCCTACCAAGTCCCCATGCGGAAGCACAGGGAGCTAGAAATAAAAACGCTTCTATGAAGTGAAATAAGGAAAATGGAAAAGAAATGTAGGGTAGAGTAACTGGATGTGAAAAAAATGAGCTGAAAAGGAAACAAAAATTACTCCGAGAAAAATATGTAAAGGAAGAAAAGGAAATAAAGAAAAAAAAAGGCCTCCCGTTCCACGGAGTCAGTTCTCACGTACGGGAGGACTTGAATAATTGAAGTCGAACACTGGGACGGATACCGAGCCTCTTTCAAAAACCCACGTTCGGTAACTTTCGAGAAAGCACGTTCATGCTTTCTTGGCTGCTTTTTCATTCTTGGCTTCTTTTTTTTAACTCTTGGGTTGCTGGCGAGAATGGGAATTTCGGAAAGATAGATGACATTGCAAAAATCTTAGAAGATTTAAAAATGAGAAAATATTTCTTTCTTCTATTTTCGTTCTTTATTTCTTTTTTCCTTTTCTATTTTAGGGGTAAAAAATGTGCCATCGGCCAGGTGAGACGATGGGAGAGAGATATTGAATATTTATGTGGCGAAACATCTAGGCAAAATAGAATAATGCAGCAGCGAAAATTGATATAAGATACTCTTCTAACGCGGCTCTCCGAAATATATCAGTATTAGTCATTAATAATCTAATTATTTACTGTATAGATTGTAATTAAGCCTATGAATTCACTATGCAGATATATAACCTCAAATCTCTTAAATTCAATATATAGTTTTACATGTATGAATAGAATATTCTTTTTTTGTTTATTATCCTTTATAATACAAATATAAACACTTTATATATTGTACATTGATTATTCAAATAAAAACAACAAAACTCTTAAATTCAATATATATTTTTATATGTATGAATAGAATATTCTTTTTTATTTTGTAAATTATCCTCTATGCCTTATTTTTCAATCTCTAGGACTTCAACGGCTTTGGATATCATATCAAATACATTGATTATACAAATATAAAGACCGTATATATTATACATTTATCATGCAAATAAAAACAACTTAAATATCTTAAATTCAAAAAATATATTTTAACGTGTATGAATAGAATATTCTCTTTTTTTGTACATTATACTCTATGATATATTTTTCAATCTCTAGAGCTCCAGTGGTTTTGGATATCATATCTAATACATTGATTATACAAATATAAACACCTTATATATTATACATTGATTATTCAAATATAAGCAACTTAAATCTCTAAAATTCAATATACATTTTTACATGTATGTGCAGAATATTCTTTTTTAGTACAGTATTCTCTATGCAATATGTTTCAATCACTTGAGTAGAAGTGGCTTTGGATATCCTATCAAATACATTGATTCTACAAATATAAACATCTAAAATATTATGCAATGATTATGCAAATATAAACAACTTAAATCTCTCAAATTAAATATATATTTTTACATGCATGAATAAAATATTCTTTTTTTTTGTACATTATCCTCTATGCCATAATTATCAATCTCTAAAACTTCAGTAATTTTGAATATTATATCATATACATTGATTATACATATATGCTCACTATACATATACATTAATTGTGCAAATATAAAAAAAAACTTAAATTTTTTTAATTGAATTTATATTTTTACATGTACAAACAGAATATTCTCTACGAACTTCAGTGGCTTTAAATATCATATCAAATACATTGATTATGTAAATATAAAAAAATGTGTTATGTATTGATTGTGCAAATATAAACAACTTAAATCTCTTAATTTCAATATACATTTTACATGTATGAATATATTCTTTTTTTAGTACAGTATCCACTATGTCATATTTTTGAATCTCCAGAGTAGCAGTGGCTTTGTATATCATATAAAATACATTGATTGCAGAAAAAAATATTTTAGAATGTACACAAGATTTAATTTGTTTGAGTTTAATGCATAAATATTGAATGCCTGTATAATACATAGAGTAGTACATATCTATCTTCCGAAAAAAGGTACATAATAATAGGCTTTAAATTTGTGTTCTTGATGTCATAACTCGTTGCACTATTACGGAGTTTCTCTCAGAGGTATTTGTACTATTCTCTATAATAAAAGTAGGGGAAAAAACGCTTTTTTTAAAAAAAGTTGCAAAGATGTTAAGATAATTAATAAGTCGTTTGTTTTATTTATATTGGAAGTGCACAAATAGAAGTGTTGCACACCAAATGAAAATGTGTAAAACTGAATAGGTTTTATGTGGTAAATATTTAATAAGAAGATGCAAAATGAGTACAATCATTGCTGTTTGACTGCAAAATATTTATCATCAGATTTTTAAAACTGGAATTACGTATATAAGATATTTAATAGCCCTTTGTTCTAAGCCTAAAACTACATCATTTTCATGTCAATATCCATCAAAATCATCTTTCACGCTTGAACAGTAGTTTCTGGAGCAACAAATCATCGGAATCCTATTGGCTCAGAATCCTAAATACTTCTGCGCACGTGCGAGGTGATTAATTTTTCAGAAGGCAAGCCCCGCGTCAGATCTATTTTTTACTTCTGATTAATGAAAGAAGGCATCGTGTCTTCTGAATACTGAACAGAAGGAAAGGAAAAAATGATTTATTGTGATGGGATTGATTCTGATGTATATAGCTTCGGGAGAGTACATTTTGATGCAAAAACTAAATTCCATGCATAATGTTTTTTTACTTTGTATTAATGTATATGTAAAATACTTTCGATTTTAGAATGTGCTTGTGAAAAAAATTCCGACCTCCCGCTAAGAGAAATTATTCAAATCGTATTTGAGGTAAAAGATAAAATACGGCTTACATTTTTCAGAAATATGAAAAAGAGCAAATGCAATGTCATGACACTTTTGTTTTATTCATGATATTTTTTCAAGAAGCCAGATTCCAAAATATCTGCTAGCGTACACTTAACCTGTAATTGGAGACATGAGTTTCCTCACACGGGCAGAGATATGGAGTCGAAAGTATTCCATTATTAATTTTCTTTTTTTGTCTTTTGGAAATAGTTTTGGAATTTAATTTAGAAGTAAGATCAATCTAGAAATGATGTAGTTATCAAAAATATTAAAAATATAATTATAAAAAAAATAATAAAGGTTATAATATTAAATATGAAAAACCTAAAACAATTATGAAATGAGAAATTACTTCATTTAGATATTGTGGAATTCTCTAATGTTTATGTTGTTGTTACTAATGGCACTTCCCATCGACAAGCCCCCAGCTGATACAACAGTAGATTTCAGCCGAAAGAATAGCTCTTGTTTTTTTTAAATCTTTTTTTAAGTAGTGCCAACTAGGATCAAGAGTACGATTTAGCTACACCCTCACCACATTTGCTTGCACAGCCCCTTTTTACAAGGTGTGATAGTCACACATCTCGCAAATAGTACACAGAAGAACAACCATGCCCAAACCAGGACTCGAACCCCAGACTCCCAGAACACGTTGAAGACATGCTACCTCTATCCCAGAAAACTGGCTCTAATGTTTATAACTGCTAGAACTCAACAAACAAAAACAAAGAATGCAATATTTTACAATATCCTTTTAAGAATATTTCTAGATTATTTTGCATTATTCAAATCATAGGCTGTGTCAGAGACCTTTAGTCAATGACTCCACAAAAAAATACAAAAGTATTAGAAAAAATAATTCGATTATAAGTACTTGTTCATAGTTAAATTTTTGAAAACATACTTCTGAAAGAACAACTTGAAGATACTGAGGAGATGATTGCATTCAAGGGCAAATTACTACGTGATAATCAGAGCTGATGAACAACGTTTGTTTCTCATCTCCAGTTAAAGATTAATGCAATATAATGAATTAAAATTTCTCTTCGATGGAAATACTTATTAAAATTCTAATTTTCGAATTCATTTTGAATCGAAGAATTCATAGATTGAAATGACATTTTTTTGTCATATGTAAAAAGCTTTGTATAAAATGAATCAATTAAAAAATAAAAAAAAATATTTATTTTTATTTAATTTGCATTGAAAAAATCTTCATAACAAGCTATTTTATTCATCTTTTTTCAAAATTTGTGGCATTGATCTTGTTTATGTAATTTATTAATCACTAAAAAATAACGCAATTTCCATCAAGTTTATTAAATGTAAAATATCTCAGCAAAAAAGCCATTTATTATCTAATTGGAACTTTCTAAAAGATTCATTTTTCGTTAATTATGGATATTTGAAATAAATTATTAGAATGAAAAATTTATTAACGCAGTATTGTAAAGAGAGAATAAAATATAACAAGCTAGTATTACTCTTGCCTTAAAGAAATTGCTTAATATACGGGGTTTTTTTAAAAAAAGAGGGCATATTAGCCAAATCAAATATGTTAATTTCTGTGTAATCGATTAACAATATTGTTTTAGCAGAGAAGCAAGCATTTTTCGATATTGACCGATATTGCAGATATTAACATATTATCATCGTGATAAATTACTTAAAGATAATTACCCTAAGTTAGATACAAATTATAAATTTTTGTAATTAAATAAACTAATAAAGGATTATGTACTTCAGATGTTTTGTATCAATATTACTTTTCATATCTGTACATTCTCTATTTTATATATCCCGATTATTTTTTACTTCTCTATTATTTTCAGTTTATAAAAGACATTAAATATGCCCATTCAAATGTATATTTTGTCTAATGCAAAAATTTTAAATTCCAATTCCTTGAATTCCTTTTTCATTCTAGAATTTTTAGAGAATTATTTATTTTCGTACTTATGTATTTCGATTTTAAATGGAGATATATAAATAAGATTTTAACAAATAATAAAAATAAAATTACCAGTCTTCCTTCGATTTCAAATCTTATAAATTTCCTTAAATGTAAACATTTTATGTATTAATACTAATTGAAATGATGTAGTTTGAAAAAATAATGAATCATAAATTTAAAAATATATTATAATAACTTAACTAAATTTACATCCAAATAATAAATATTCAAATAACTTGAACTAAATTCACATCCAAATAGTACTTTGTGCAAAACATGTTCATATTTAAGACATTATTTCTCTTTTATAATCGTTTTAAGCTAAAATAGATAGTAAAACGAAGAAAAACCTTTAATATCGTGTAAGAACTTGATGCTGTTTTGGTTTAAAGTTTTCGAATTCTCAAAATGCGTAGGCAACTAATTGGCAATTTATAGCTTTTGAGGCATGAATTTTTATTTTTTAAGGTTATTAGAGATTAAAGAAGAAGATTGTCACATTTCGCCAATTAAAGTTACAATTTGATTCCAAATTAATCAACAATTTCATTCCCAAATTACGAATAATGACTTAAAATATAATAATGTTCTCACATCATTACGAAATTTGCGATTGTAGTTTCATTTTTTAAATCATCTTTATATTCGAATAATTACATGAATAGCAAATTTAAAATATTTACGAGCTTTAATGTATCGTAAAAATATAAAAACTGAATAAATCACTATAATAAATAACTATAATAAAATCCCTATAAATGAATCGTACTATAAATAAATTCAAGTTATATTAATTTCTAGAAGTTTTTCTCCAACCATCAAACAAGCATGCTTCTATCTATTTTGATATTTATATTACAGCTCGTTATTTTACTTATTTTATGAATTCAAATTTCTCATTTTTTTTACTTAGGCTAAAATTGATGAATCGAGGAAATAAATTGAATCATTTAAGTGCCGATGGTCTCATGTAAGTAAATATATTTTGATAAAGCATAATAAATGTGAATTTCAAAATCTTGAAATACCTCATCGATACATTTTTCTACCTCCCTATTAATGAATTTATTCTTATGCGATACGCTTATGCTGTAAACACTGTGGGCAACAATATTACATTAATACTTGTGCTTCCAAAGGTCTGATGTATGGATGCATTGGTTGGGCATATTTGGAAATATTTGGTTGAGACAGATACAAACTGTCTCAACCAAATCAATCTTAATTTAAAATTATTCAAGTTGAAAGATTGAAAAAATAATTTTTTAAAATCATTGATCATTTTATGAAATTATTGAACCCTAAGAAGCATCAGGTTAACCTTCTGCTGTTTGATATTTCTAATTCAAATATAAATAATGTAGTTTTAACTAATTATAGTCATATTAACACTGCAGTTTTAACTAATGATAGTTATATTAACACTGCAGTTTCAACTAATGATATTTATATTAACAATGCAGTTTTAACTAAGGATAGTCATATTAACACTGCAGTTTTAACTAAGAATAGTCATATTAGGAGAGTCATATTAACACTGCAGTTTTAACTATGAATAGTCATATTAGTAGAGACATAT
>JAOUZG010036900.1:4483206-4512433 GCA_026289955.1 Argiope argentata | reverse complement strand
TATATAATACGCAGGATTGTTATTCAAATTAAGTATGCAAAATCATCTCCTGCTTTATATGTAAAACAATATCAGTTTTTAAAAATTATTTTGAATATTAAGATAATAGATAAACTCCCGCATTTCTTCAAATGAACAGAATTCTTAAACATTTAATGGGTATTTAAATACTTGCATTATTTTAGTAATATGAAAAATCCGCGCTTCCGAAATAAATAAATATTAAAGAAACTAAAAATAATACTGACCATCTGAATAAATTGCACGAATTATAATCGATGTTTAAACGAAATAAGATCTGTAATTCATATATATTATCTGTTCGAAAAAAGCCGAGTTTTTCCCGAAAATATAGGTTTATTTTTATCATTTATATGAGCGGTGAAAAACGTCTAAGTAAAAAATTTATGTTTGAAGATGTTTATAATAGTTTATACTAGCAATTTAAAAAGTATCGAACGTAAAAAAAATCTTATTTAAATTCCCTTTTATTTTTGTATAAAAACTACTCTTAATTGCAACAAAATATATTATTTAAAAAATAAGAAATTAAAGATTAAAATAGAAAAAAAGCTTCATATCATATCTTGTGATAGAACGTATAAACGCCGAGGAATAATAAATGCTTCAAAGAAATTTGAATTTCAAGATAAGCATAAGAATAAATCCAAGATCCACACAAGACTTAACTCAAGATATGCTCAAGAAAAAAAATTTCCTATACAAAAACTTTATACCAAAGAAATCCAGTTTCGCATCTTTATTAGAGATTAATAATTTTCTTATAGTTGTGTTACAAAGTTAGAAATTTGAGAGCTTTTAAAAAATTTATCATTTTATTGAAGATGCCTTTTATTAATTAATGGCACTTGAGAAGCTTTAATTATGAGGCTACGCTCACTTCATAAATGGATTTGTCTGTTATAAAAAAGTTTCAGTTAAGATATTATATTTAGAGCAAGTCCTTTTAATAAAAGTGGTTTCTTCATGTTACTACTCAAGAATTTTAGCAATTAGTCTAGAAACAAATAAATATATTTTGTAAGCGTTAAAAAGAATGTATATTTATTTAAAAAATGCATCATAAAATAACTTGCGACATTTAAATTATAGATAATTAGGTTATGTTAAGGTTAGGTTAAGTTATACTCTTATAAGGCAATTTCCGATCTTGACAAAATTTGTTCAGAATATGGTTTAAGTAGTTTCCAGAATTTCTTCAGTTCTTCATGAAGTCATCACAAGATCTACGGGAATGAAATTTCTCAATAGTGATGTTTTTTGGCTAAGTGGGAGAATGAGGGTGTTGCAGTTTTTATTATCTAAGAGAACATTTTGAAATCTTTAAGCATTTTTCCGTAATTTCTTTTCATTTTATATCAACCAATAAGAGATGAGAATGATTTCAGGAGAAGAATTTAAGCATATTGGTTAGGTGTTCAATCTTTATAAATCCATTTGCATCTTTATGGAAGTTGGAATTAAATAGTTGATTGAGAGATAAATACATTTCTAGTAAATAGAATCAATATTTCAATAGAACCTTTAACGATTTAAAAATATATCATTCATACTAAATACTGCACATTAAATTCACACACATCTGGACATATAAATATAAGCATTTTTAAAATGAAAGCATTAATTTTCCCAATACGTTTTACTTTGATACATTTTCTAGCTTAAAAGTTTAAAATACTTTATTACTACATAACCGAATAAAATGACATTTATACTCATATCAATATCAAAATGTTCAATAATAAATAATAAGCAACACCATCGTTTGATGCTAGTATATTTGTTATATAGTGAATGCTAGTATATATACTATATAGTTATTGCTAGTATATATACTATATAGTGATTGCTAGTATTATACTATAAAGTGATTGCTAGTATATATGCTATATAGTGATTGCTAGTATTATACTATAAAGTGATTGCCAGTATATATACTATATAGTGATTGCAAAATTTCAAATTCATTTAGATATGATTGCAAGTGATTGTATATTATACCTGTTTTTGTATAATATACAATCACTTGCAATCACTATACAAGATATTGTATATTATACCTGTGAAACCTGTTTTTTTAAAGACAAAACAATGTAACTTTTCTTATTAAATATTTCTGTATTTGAAGTTCATGCTGTCTTATGAAATAAAATTTCAAATTCATTTAGATATGATTGTATCTTGTATAGTGATTGCAAGTGATTGTATATTATAGTGATTGTGTATTATAGTGATTGATTATTATAGTGATTGTATATTATATAGTGATTGCAAGTATATGTACTATATAGTGATTGCTAGTATATATGCTACATAATGATTGCCAGTATATATACTATATAGTAAAAGTTGAAGCCCTATTATATAATAGAAAGTCTTTTATATTAATTTTAACAATCAGTTGATTAGAAATATTAAAGAAAAAGATAATGTAGAATTATCAAAATTAAAAATTGTCTTAAAAGTTAATCATAATCTGTAAATACTATAGTGAACTCAATAATTATTTACGAATTAACCTTAAAAAATGACTGCAAAACTTTTCAGTTCGGTAATAAAAGAAAACATAAAAATTCGAACTAAGGCTAAGATTTCGAACATTTATGGAAATTAATAGCTTTTAAACTAAGACATCAATTTTAATTTATTTGCAAAATTAAATAAAAGCTCATTCATGAGTATAAAATTACACGGGTTATTTCTCTTGCGAGTTTATTTTTAACTTTGATATTGATGGATGGCCTCTTATAAGCAAATTATTTGACGGATAACGTATCACTATTTAGCTCATGATTTTTTTGATAAAACGGAAAAGATACAAACAGAGACGTACCATTAGTAGAGTTATGCCGAAACTTTTATTGGGGGAAGTAAGAATATCCGATTCCATTCTTTTAAAAGCTTTTAAATTCTTCCTTGGTTAGGAAAGGCATTATTCAAAAAACTTTCCACTTACTTTACGCTTTTGAGTTAGAAAGTAGAGCCTAATTCAAAATGACGGGTCTCAGAGATTGAATTAAGAAACTGCCGCCAATAATGTCACTCTCTTCTTCTTCGAACAATTTTTTAAAACATTAAAGCTGCATGTGTATCACTTAGAAACGGCCTTTGGATACAGAATTTTTCTTCAGAATTCTAAAAGAACCTTTTAAATGTTTATCATTTTCACATAAAGAAAGCTATAGTGTTTTTCATTTGGAAAAAAATCGTCTGGAATGCTTTAGGGGAAAATGTGAAAATATTACAAATGCATTTTAATACAAAATTGCTTTTCTAGCGTACAGTCAGTGATAATGCAGAGAAAAGTTTAAAAGAAGTGCAATTAAAGAATTGTTACTTTTTTTTGAAACTGTGATAAAAGCTTTCAGATTCGAAAAGTTATTTTTTTTTTCATCTTCATATAAATTAAATAAAACGGAAACTAAAAACAGTACGTAAAAAATATAAAAAAATAATCTAAAATGAAAGAATAAAATATTTAAGAAAAAACAATATTTTTTTAAATTCAAAATAAATCGCAGAGTATCATAGAAATTAATAGTAATATGTCTATGGCACAAAGAATAAAAACCTTTTATTATACTTTATCTTAAATTAAACCTTCATTTTTAATCATATGTTTCATATAACTTATTTGAGAATTTGATTAAATACGTTCTTGGGGAAAAAAAATTACTGAAATAATATCGTAATCGAAAGTGCTTCTATTATGGGAAAAGTAATTAGAAGCTAAAAATAACTTTAATTGTTAATTTTAAAAAATACAATAGACAGTAGTTTTTATAGCATTAATAATTAAAAATAATAATATATCATTGTCAGTCATTTTTCTAGTAATTCCATGGTATATAAACGTTTTATATTTAGACTTTATAATAATATTGTGATATCTATATCATTTTAGTAAAAAAAAAAAATCTGCCATTATAACGTATCATGTACCTTTTTTCTCAAAATTCTTTTTCAAAATTTTATATTCATAATTGATTATCAATTTTTAAATGTTAAAATTGTTTGTATTTAACATTTACATTTTTAATTACAATTTCTAGAAACAGGTTAATATAATGTTGCTATTTTGATAATTAATTTTAATATATTAAAAATGTTTCTTTATAAACCTGTTTTTTTAAAGACAAAACAATGTAACTTTTCTTATTAAATATTTCTGTATTTGAAGTTCATGCTGTCTTATGAAATAAAATTTCAAATTCATTTAGATATGATTGTATCTTAATCATCATGATGTAAAATACAAATTAGATTATATTTAATGTATAATTTGTTCTGTTGTTTTATTAATTTTATTTAATTCCTGAAAGAAAAAAAAACGGCATGAAAATTTCTTAAAATATCTAAATTCGGCAACAAAATATAGCCTTAAATGTTTATTAAAATAAATAATATAATATTTGAATCTGAGAGATTTGATAACAACTCCGAAAATAGATGCATAAAAACAATGTTTGCTAAAAGCAATGATTACACTATTCAATAAGTTGAAGCAACTATATTCCTCCAATTTCAATTACACTAGAAAACTTTAATTATAAAGGGAAACTTTTCTAATTCATATTGAAATCCAAATTTCCTTTGTCAGATTTAATTATAATGAATAGAAGAAGTTAATTGGAAAAATATGATGTCATAATCTCTCAAAATATAATTTTCTATTTTCATTAGATGCAATATAACTCATTGTTATGTTTAGAAAGCAGAAAAATAAATTTTTCCAAATCTTACTGATATACTAAATATCTTCTTATTATAATAATGGATGAATTAATTATTAAATTTAAATAACAATTTTGAAACCCAATAATTATGAAAGTTATACAAGTTTATAAAAAGTTATCTCCAAGATGAGTATATAAATTACTAAAGAATTGTAAAAAAAATAATTTTAAGGATTTATAAGTAGTAAATTAATATACTTTAGTTAAACTCTTTAGATTGGTTAAAATAACACCAGACATAGACTACGTTTATCTTTATTAAATTAAAGAGTTTATCAGTGGATATTTTATTGCTTAAGGGAATTTTTAAGGACTAAATGATTTTCCAATATTTTTGGGAATTTTTATGTATAATTTAAATTTATTTTGGATATAAATATACAGGTTCGATAGAAATTTCACCAGGCCAATTAAAGAGGGTAAAAGAAATATAAATAATTTATTATTATATAAATTTTTGATTTCAGTCGTAAATATTTATAATTAGAATATAGCTAAGCTACATGTTAAAATATAAGACCGATTGTAATAAGAAAATTCTGCCTGAAAACAATAGATCTAATTAAGATTGTTTTATAGATTTTTTGAATTCTTGTCTTCTTTTTTTAATCTATAGGCAAGTTTATTTGGACACTAAAATAATTGATTTCAGTCCGCGAAATTTTGAAATTTTATTATATATTCCTTATTTTTAATAATATTTTTATTACAGATGATTCATTTTTTTTAAAAAAATTCTTACATATTTGTCAATCCTTTTTAGCGAACTATATCAATATCATAACTGACTTCTTTCCTGCCTGACGAAAACCTCGGGATATTTTAATGACCTTCGTCTAATGAGTTAGAGACAAAAACTAATAAAGGTCTACGAACCAAACCTTCTCACAAGAGGAACGTCCTATCATTAGGGTAGTGGTATCATGAGCCCACAACAATAATATAACCGAAGAAAAGTGGGAAGCAATCATTTATCCAAAGATTCCCAACGCTATATAATAGTTACCCCTAGTGGTGATAAATTCTAATAATATAAATAATAATTTCTAAGGTAATATAAAATAAATAATAAATATTAATATTACCAATAAAAGTATCATATAATATAATATAAATACTATCATCTAATATTATTATCAATTACGAAAATCAAGATAAATGTTTTGTCAGTAAATGAGACCTGAAAAATCTCCTCACTTAATTTGTAAGGTAAAAATAATTGCTGCAAATGGAAAAGTAATTAATAAATAAATTTTTTTTTTTAAAAAAACTATATTTTTTCCTCCTATTTTTTATCGTTTGAAATACAGTTAGCAGTTTCAAAGATTTGTATCAAAACAATATAAAAGAGGAATAATTAACTATTTTTTAGATTGAAATAGGCAAACAAGTCTACTAAAATAATAAATTGAAACTGTGTTTTTCTCGTGTTCTGCTTTACAACAGAAGGAGGGATGCTGTTGCTTCTGTGGGTCGGGACCCTTGAGCACCCGAGGGCAGAAGTGTGACTTCTAGCTCATATACGTCACAAACCCTTTTTATTGGGCGAACATCATTAATGCATATCATTCATTCATTCGCAGATCGTAAGTTAGATCTAGAACAGAGAACGATCACCTCTTACCAAGTACTCCCTGTGGTATCATTCTCGCCATGAAAGATTTCGTGACTATGACAAATTTAACGTGAGCCAGCCATCACACACGCGGAAAGTCTTCGGCTGGTGATTCGAACCCAAAGCACAATTGATGTGAATCCAACCTCCTACCAACCAGGCTATTAGGGCTAATTGAAAGAGTGTGAACAGTTTAATTAGACGATCAGATGATATATAAAGCAGCAGATTAAAATGAAGACAAAACTTGGCATCAATAGGAACGTTGCATTTAAATTTCATTTACTTCGGATATCTCATATAATACATATATATTATATTTATATATATTGTGTGTTATATTTAACTTAATTATTTTTAGCTAGCATAGATAATTGAAAAAAAAATATTTGTTTTAAAGAGATCAAGAATTTTTTGAATTTGGAAATAATAAAAATCGATATATTGTCGCGATATTTAAATTCCTTTCCAGAAGCCTTATTTATTTCTGTATACATTTTACCATGCCAAAACTTACTTCATCAATAAACGTGCAGATGACATATGCCCCTTTTATCCTAAAACCATTTGGGAATAACTTGTCTTTCTTACTTTGAATATGCATAAAGTCCGAAATATGTTCTCCCATCTGCAAACTATGGGAGACTTCCCGGAGCATATGAGCCGGATCAATATTGGAATGATCCCCCCTTAATGCATTTCACATTTTTCCTGTGGCTAGGAGCACTTCTGTGTTTGCTTTTAACTAGGGAGTGCCCTTCACTCAGCACAGAAACTGAAGAGCTCAGCGAAAACTATTGGCCAATTGCTGCGCTCTATTTGCCTTCAGGCATTCGATGTGCATACAGTTGCTAGAACCACCCCCTCGTCCACCCTGTCACAAGACTTTTATCTTTTGTATTACAGAAAGAGCACGTTCATAGTATAGGCTAGGGACGGTAAATAAATAGGGGAGATTGTTGTATACACTCCCGCGTGGATTGAAGATTGATCTGCTGGGGTCGAAAATTTAATAACAATATCTTGCTTATCAAAGTTTCTTTTTTGCCCGAGGACAGCGAAAATTGGATGGTGTTTTCTGTGCGATGGTTCTCTTGGAGATAGGTTTTTAGTTAATTGAATTAAAATCAATTCTTTTCGCGGGAAATCGGATATATCCTTTAAAAGCACAGATGCATTGTTAGCACTATAACCGTCTTCTAATACACAAAAGAAATGTTGCAACGGCAGCTTCTTTTTTTTTTCCTTTTTTAGAACTTAAAAAATATTACGATTTTAGTTCTTTCAATGCTTTTATCTATATGATTTTGAATCATATGCCAGATTGTGTCAATCCTTATTTCATACTATATAATTAACTTGGTCAATGGACTTTCTGTAGTAAAATATGGAGAATCTTTGATTTGATAGAATGATTTGATTTTGAGCTACTTTAAGGCATTCATGTCAAATTTAAGTAAACTAGACTAGAGTAATTGGTTGTCCTATCTCAGATTAGTTGGTCATTTTTGTGCCAATGGGATAATGAAAATATCTTCCAAACAATAAAATAATTGATGAGAAAAATTCCTCAAATTCTTATGTTTACAACCAACAATTTTGAAAAGTTAGATTTTTCAAAAGAGATATATGCATTTGGACATATGCATAAACATTTGGTCCCAAGAAACAATCATATAAATAAAATAAATAATAATCTATTTTATACCTAATATATATGGCGCGTATGTTTTCACAATATAAGCAATATAATTCCATTTAAAATCATGCTCAACACTTTACGAAATATAGTAATATACACATATTCTTTCACATAATCTTATGCATTTTAAGGATAGCAATCACAGAGCATGCAATATTACTGATAATATGCACAAATATATTTCTGAGACACTCACAATTTAGGAATTTCACTTTGATTTTCTTTGTAAAAATGTTTTTTTTAACCATATCTTTCTTTAAATAAACTTTATAAAATCTGTAGATCTTTAACTGTAAGCCCTATTTATATTTTTGCATTCTTCATTGTTGATTGTCTTGTCAGAGGAGTCAGTACTGGTCAAATGCACTTAACATATTCAAAATAACGATTAATGATTTTTTTCAAAAAATAAAATAAAATCGAAAAAGTTAATTTCTGTGTAAACGACTGATATGATGATGCTTGGACATATGTTTTAATATATACTTGTCCAAACCATATATACTTGTATAAAACCAAATGTTCAAATGGCTGTAACAAAATTATCCTATTACATAATGCATCTGTGGCTCAATTACATTTATATAAGGAATATATGTTGTTGTTGTTACTAATGGCACTTGCCAAGGTCAAGCGCGCGAACGGCCCTCAGCGATTTTAAACCGATTGAGTGCTTCTTGTTTTGTAGTAGCAACAACTAGGGCAAAGAGAACGACTTTTGCTATTTCTTGCGTCACATTCTCTTGCACAGCTCCTTTTTACAGGGGGGGAGGGGGGCACATTCACACGCCTCACAGATAAAAAACGGAATAACAACCATGCCAGAATCGAGATTCAAACCCGGGGCCGCCAAATCACGGGAAAGACGCATTAATCTAAGCATGGTAAGACTGATATGTAAATACATTACACAATTTCTTTAGCTATTATCAAAGATGATGAATATATGCTTGATTCATTTCGGCTAGTTTCACTTACGCAAATGTTTATTTTGGAAATAACTGTTCTTTCAAGATTTCTACTGCGACATCTAGGTTCTCTAAAAATTCCTTCAAAAAATTAAACTAACATGTATAATTTTTTTTTCAGTTTGGTTGATAGATAAACGATATAAGATGATTTAATTGTAGTTAAAAAAAATTTAATCAGAAGTATCAAAATAAATATTCATCAGTTTTGGGTGTCTGATCGTTATAAATCAAAGTTTGATCGTTTGGATGTGAATCCTTGAATAAAATTGTTGCGAATTTGGATATTAAATAATTTAAAAAGGGAAAAAAATCAGTTAATACATATTGAATTTTGAGAACACAGAGCTAAGAATATCTTTAAATTGAAAAACCTGAAATGAATTTTCTTTATTGCAATCCCAAAAATCGCTGCTGTTTTTCCACCTGGCATTATTATTATTTTAAGTTTCAGTATGAAACAATACTTCTCAGCTTTTTTGTAACATGCGTAAATCTCGAATTTCTCATTAGTAACAAAATAATAAATAAATAAATAAATAAATAAATAAATCCAGCACAAATGCAAAAACAATTCATGTATGGCTTATCATTTTGCATTGATAAGATAATAACAATCTGATAATGCATTCATGGCTTATTATTGTGCATTGATAAGGTAACACTAACATGGCCATACATTATTATCATGTATTAAATTTTAAGATATATTTATAGCAGTAATAATATATGCTATATGCTTATATAGCAATTATAATAATTTTAATTAAAATTTGAGTTTAATCTAAGAGTTTCCTTTCGTCTTTTAATTGATACTGTTATTTTAATTCTTTGTTAATATTTCAAAAACTTTTAATGATACGCATTGCTATCTCTAATTATTTTGCTTACATTTTAATTTTTTTCATTCATGAAAAGATTCTCCCGTTCTTATTACAGAGGATCTGCAACTATTTAGTAATAACTTTTAAAAATAAGACGAATGGCTGCTAAAAATTATTTTAATCAACTATCAACGTTAGTAGAGACAATCTAAATTTTAATACAACGTACAGCCAAATTCTTTTTTTTATAATTTGAAAGAAAAAAGAATTGAAATCATTGTTAAAATACGGTCTTTGAAAATGTGATTTGGTTTGTAAACTACTATTAAATATATTTTTTTTCTTTCATGAGAAATTCAATTGTATATTTCTTCTTTATTTTTTAATTAAAAACATTATAAATTTAAGTTGTCGGTATCCTTGGAAAGGTTAATGTCGATCGGCTTGCTATAGAAGGTACTTAACAATCCTACAGTTTTTTCTACTGATCTATGAGTTCAGGTTTATTCCTTGTTTTTGGCTAAGGTATATACGGATCGGTGGATTCCACCTAAACATGACTGGTATGCCGCTGAGTTTCCTAACTGTCCCTGAACAGCACATTGCTCGAGACTTGCACAGACTGCCTTGTCTAGACTAAGGACTGGTCATATTATAAGTTTGACCTTCGATAGAAAAAGGAAAAGTTATGTACTTTTCCACTGTTCGGTTATCGCTTCTCCTTCTCACATCCTTGATTGTATTGGTGCCTGCTTGAGGCAACTGATGGACAAGAATGGAAGCGTTTTTATCTCTTTTAGGGTGATTTGGTCTCATGAACTTAGTTTAGATGTCTGGGCAAAGAGGATTAGCAACAACAGCCGTATAAACAGCCATGTAAGTTATTTAGTTAAAAAGTTCCTTTTGAAACGTCTAATTTCATCAAGCATCATAAGTAAGCCCTTTAAGCTCTGCAATTATCGCAATAAAAATCCATATGAGCACCTCAAAGAGTATGTATATTTTAATTATAGAAAATAAAGCTTATATTTTTTATAGTTGATCAGGGCTAAGATGTTTCGAGGAACAATTATTCCCCTTTCTTCAACTGCAAATTAGTAACATAACCAGCAAAAAAGTAACGTATTTTCTGCAGGATCATATACTGTGTTGTTATTCAATATAGAGTAAAGTTTCTTTCATTCATATTACTTATTTTTTGTATTTTATTTATAAAGATGTATGGTGTTCTGATACTTGTACTTCCTTATATGAAAAGCTATAGAAACCGATTCAACAGAATTGCTCGACATCAAAGGACAAAAAAATAAACAGGACTCATTCTAAAAAAATTTCGATTTTGCAGATATAATTAATATTATTAAAACAGTAATAATTTCCGATTTACAGAATTTAAAACACGTATTGTTAGTCACACAATCTATTAAGTGAGCCTCCATTCATATGCTACGTTAGTTGCTTTCAATATATAGATTTTTCATTTGCGGACTGTGATTTATCTGTATTTTTTATATTATAAAGTAGTGATTATCCAAATATGGTTTTAAGCGGGATAGCCTGGTTAGTAAGGCGTTGGATTCGCATCCTTTGGGCTGCGAATGAGTTTGAATCCGCCAGTCGAAGACTCTCCAAGTGTGGAGGCTGGAGCACGTTAAATCTGTTCGTGGTCACAAATTCCTCCATGTCGAGAGTGATACCACTGGGGGTATTGGGTCAAAGATGATCGTTCTCTGTTCCAGATCGAAATTACGATCTGTGGATGAATGAATGAGGTCATCCCCACAAAAAGGGTTAGGGCGTATGTAGCTCGTACCTTTGGCCCTAGTTGGAGCTACTGAAAAACAAGAGTCGTTCAATCTGCTTATATCGCTGGCAGGCCTGTCAGTGGACTTGAAAAGTGTTATAAGTAACAACAATCACAGTATTTGACTTGGATACACCTAATGTCCCAATCAAAAGACATTGGGGGGAGGACATCAATTTGATATGAACTATGGCTGTTCGTAAACCACCATAATGAAAAATCAAAGATATGCAGCTTTTTTTCTGATAATACTACTTTAATTAGGAAGCTTTGCCAGTCAGAAATATCAAAAGTTTTCCCTTTATGAGTGAATTAAAGTTTCATCAGAAAGTTTTTGGAGATTGAGTTATTATTTATTTTTCCTTCAAAAATAAATTTCTATGTGTATGCTCACATTTATTTTTTTATTTTAGAGCTGATAATTCATACTTTAGAAATCCTTTTACATATTCATCTAGATATTTACTTTTCACCCAAATAAAGATAATAGCTATAATAATGATAATACTTTATTTAGAAAGCTTTGTCGGTTAGAACTATCAAAAGTCTTCTCATTAATGAGTGAATGAAATTTTCATCAGATTGTTTTTCAAGATTGAATAATTATTGCTTTTCCTTCAAAAATAAATTTCCATGTGTATGTTTGCATTTTTTTTTCCGTTTTACAATTCACATTTCGTACTTTAGAAATCTTGTTACATTTCACATCTAGATTGCATTTATCATCTGGAGTTTTACATTTCAGTCAAATAATCGTCTCAAGCTATCTTCATTCAAATTATTAATCAATAAATTTGTATCAATTTATTATCAAATGATCACCCAAGCTGTTTTATGATTATCTTGCGTTAAATGAAATTATTTTTGAATTTTAAGATCAAAGACTAGATACTTATAATATCCGACAGTTTTAAACATAGAATTATGTAAATTAAAATTACAATGACTTAGGAAAACTTTTGAAAGTTTCGCCTTAGAAAACAATGTTACAAAAAGTAGAGACTTAATATCTTACATAAAGATTATTCGCTAGAACATAGGGGAACAGGAAAAATCCTTTTCACCATTTTGCAAATAAATTAAGATAGTCAAAAAAAAAAACTTAGAGAGAGCAGAGTAGAAATGTCAAATTCAATCCCTACTTTACCGCTAGTGTCTTACATTTATCGCCAAAGGAAATTTGAAGAATTCGCAATAAAGTTTGCTGGCCGCTCCAAAATAAACGCGCCGAAGAAAAGTAACGCAATTGTGGAAGGAGAACATTTTTAGATTCAGTGCTATTTCTCTTTATGCAATCTTTTTCCTCATCTCCAAGTCATTGTGACATAAAATTAAAGAAATGAAATATTTAGACTTGTCGAAAATTTCCATATAATCTTATAATTTTATTCCAAAGCCTTATAATATCACAGATACAATTTTTAAATTAAAAACAAAGTATTTTTGGATAATGACACTAAACTAAAATTTTGTTCCTCCTTTTGAATTTGTCAATCATTACCATATTCTTTTAAGCGTGTTAATAAAAAAAGGAAATGTGCAATATGTTTCTAATGTTTGCATCAACAATATATTTTATTTGAGAAATGAGATAATGAAGTTACTTACCTTGTTTAACTTGAAACTAATTGTTAAATAACAAGGAGCAATTTCAACTAAACAATAAAAGAGCATGTGATAAGAATAGAATAAAAATTGTTATTTATTTATTTATTATTATTATTTTTTTAGATTTTAGTTTGGTAAAAGTTGGCCAAAGTTGCTTTTTAGATAGTTGTAAGAAAACAACATCTTGAGTGTCTCAAAGAGCTTAAAGTTTGCTAAAGAAATGAAATATTATAAACTTTGAAAAAATATTTCTTATGGATTCTTCATACGTATAATATTACAAAGGATGATTATAAATCGATATATATAACCATTACAACTAAATATATATACTCTAACAAAATACAATAAAGTAATGAAATATATATTTTTTTAAATTTTAAATTCTGTGTTTCTTAATTATGTGTCTTTAATAATTACAAATGTTACAACTACAAAATATTTGTTCCTATTTTATTGACCACATCTGACTGCCTTTTTTGGCATACACAGACGTGAATCAATTTGTCTCTCTTGTGATTAAACCATAGACATTTTGAGCCGATTCTGTCTCCAATTTCCCAGCTCTTTCCACTTCTTACTTAAGACAAGGAAATCTTCGAAATTTGAAAAAACGACTTTATTGTACTAACTAGTTCAGCTTCAAAGGTCTTACATGTAAATAAAACAATACCAATGAAATAGAAGATCAATATTACATAGAATATCAATATTACCTAAATATTTGTAGGTAATATTGATACTTAGTTAGCTACCAAACCGCTTTGAGGAAGAAAAAAAAAGAAGTTCATAATCGCAACATGCAAATATGTTTGAAAAAGATTCTTTTTAAAAATGTTTGTTTTTATAAAAATGTAACATCCCTGTAGCACCTCAGAGCTTTCTCTATTTTATATTTTAAAATAATCTACACCAAAAGGCAATTTTTTAGATCTATAAGAAATTGAAAATGTAAAGCTGATATTTTAATTCCACTCTAATATACATAATTACTGAAATGTAGCATCTGATGTACAACAAAATGTGATAAATAAACAAATTTTGTTAAAGGAATCATGAATAATAAGTCATTATAAATAACTAATATAATCGAAAATGAGCAACCAAAGATGATTCATTAATCATAACTGATTATTTTACTCTTATAAGAAACAACACACATGTAGTTTCTGTTCATTCTACATATTGCAATTGCTATATGACTTAGTGAAATCTTATTTTTATTTTCCTTAACTTTTAATATGTTTGCTTATAAATAAAAAATAATAATATGTATTTCGTAGGGATGGAATTATTTAATTCTTTGGAATAATATGGAATTATGGAATTCTTTGGAATAATATGGAGTTTGGATGGAATTCTTTAGAATTCTAATGGAATTCTTTGTGATTTATTGTAGGATTTGCCGACAGAAAACCTTTTTCATCAAAACAAATTTTTTAAAAAAAAAATCTAATCGTTTGTTCTTATTTTTCTTTCTCCGTTTTTTATTTAATATTATCTTACTATTCTAAAGGAAGGTTTATTAATTCTTTTTCTTACGCTGTTCTTATGTTAATATAATTCGATATTTCATGTTCATTTCTCTTTATTTTTTTCCTTCTGTACATATTCCTTTTTCCTATTTTCATTATTTTCGATCAAATCTTTAAAAGTACCTTTATAGTTTCAAGTACTTAGCTTTTAAGTAGTTTTTCCCCCACGCTGATGATCTATGACGTAACATGTTTTCGATCGGTTATTTCAAACGATTCTGTTTATTTTCGTCGTGTATGATAAATTTAAAACTAAACGTTGCTAATTAATAGATCTTTTGATTCCTTCCGAAGTGCTTTTGAATAAAAATAAAATAGGTGAATTGAAAATAAAATTTTCTAATCTGCATTGCGTTACCCCAACTGGTGCTTAAAATTCACGTCTTTGCGTTACTCCATTTGACGTTGAAAATTTATGCATGCATACGGTTTTGATAACATTTTACATTGTGATTAAACTGTCAGTTCTCGCATAAATACATCAAAATTTCCATGATTATGAAGTCGCGGGTAAGAGCTAGTTATTTATAAAACGACTTTCATTATTTAATTTTTTTTAAATATTTGATGTACCTCAAGATTTTTTTTTCAATTTTATTTTTTCGCACAGATTTAACTTTATAATTCACTTTTAAAAGAAACCGCTTAGTGAATATCATAAAACCCTTTTAACAAAATTTTACAGATGGAAGAGCTTTTAAAGATGTAAATTAAACTATATTGTATTTGAGAGCAGAAAAAGTCTTTTAAAGATCAATTTCTGGACGACCCCTTTCGGATTCCTTCCACCAATCGGAATGAAGTTCTACTCCCGTTATCCGCCGGTGGTCAGAGAGAGAAAGAACTCACAATTGACTCCTCCTCATTCGAGCACGTGCTTTCAGAGACTTCGGTTGTCTGCTCTGGAGACCTCATGCTGTGAGACCTCCGTTTCAGGACAGTTTTCGGAGTTCGGACGTAAATAATGTATGATGTTTCCGAAAGGGATTATCCCGTGCTAGCTGGAACTCTTCTTCGTGTATGAAGTCCTCACCGCCGAAAGGGGTGATGTGATATAAAAATAATTTACTTCATCGAATATAAAGTCAACGAAACTGTGTATATTACTGTAACAAGAAACTTTTCAATAACAATTTTATTTGGATTAACCCTTTTCAAACTTTTATTAAAATTAAGCCTTCAATTTCAAATTATCATCAAATTGATGGAAAGATCTTTTTTTATTAAAAAAAATATCATTACATATATATTAACGAAATGATATAGAATAAAGGAATATTTTGTTTCATAATTTATTTGATAGACACTGATTATTCACAAAGGAATAATAACATAAGATATATTTCTTTGAAAAGATAAAAGTTGATCGGATATCGACTTCCCGTTTTCCTGACATTAAAGCGATGACTTTTTATTAAAAAGAAATTTCATTCAGATATATAGAAATTCATCATTAAGCCTACTACAAACTATTTAATTAATGAATAAACGTTATTGTTTGTTGAAGTGAAAGTGAAATTTTATGACCGGAACTTCGAAAGGTGTTGGAAAATTGCCAACTTAATGTTGATGTCCATTTGACTAGCTTGTGCTGTTGTCAACAAGTGGTTTCTTGGCAAGTTTTATGGAAAACAAAATGGTTGCGCCAAGATTCAGGACAATTATCCTTGAAATAATTTTGTTGATCCTCCAGATATCTATCGGTAAGTAGATAAAATTATAATTACAGAAAGTTTTAATGAATTGGTCAATTTGTAAATTTTTTTTCATTAATTTAAATTAAATTAAGAGCGTCTTGAAAAAGAATTACGTGTCAGATATTGAAAATTATATCGGTTTTTAGTATGGCTATTTTTCTTTTTACTGCACATCTATTGAAGCATAAATGTAGAATTAAATTATAATGAAGTATAACTATTAAACAATATACTGCGCTTTAAAATTCCTTTAATTAGAAAATATATGCATAATTTTTAAAAAAACTTTGGATGCATTTGAAATATTCATTTCATACATTCTTTTTGGTTGTGTTTAAATAGCCTTTTTGTTGTTCTGAGTTTATGATATAAATATTTTCTTTTTGCTTTGCATTTTGCATTTTAATAAAAAAATTATTACAAATTTGCTGTTTTATTATTTCATAGCTTTGCTGTTTTCTTTTTTTCTTTCTTTTTTTAAATGATTTTTTTTGGCATAAGAACACAGGTTTTAGTAAACAATCTTTAAATGCATACATTTTAATAAACTATTATTAAAAAACATAATTCCCAATGCGATGTTTTAAAATCCAAATCAAATGAAATTTAAACATAAAATAATAAATTAATCTGTTTTTCCACTCATTAAAATGTTTTATTAAAAAGTGTTAGATACGGCAGACAAGAATTAATTTTGTGAAAATTTTTCAAATATACTTGAAATTGCTGAGTATATTATTGTTGGAAATTGCTACAAATATTTAAATGTATAAAAAGAATTTACAATAATTTGATCTCACAAATGAAATTTCGGGCCATCTTAAATTATTTATATTTATCAAATCTTATTTAACATAAATCATATATGATGTAAAATCTTATTTAACATAAATCGTATATGATGTAAAATCTTATTTAATATAAATCGTATATAATGTCAAATCGTATTTAACATAAATCGTACATGATGTAAAATCTTATTTAACATAAATCGTATATGATGTAAAATCTTATTTAACACAAATCGTATATGATGTAAAATCTTATTTAACACAAATCGTATATGATGTAAAATCTTATTTAACATAAATCGTATATGATGCCAAATCTTATTTGACATAAATCGTATATGATGTCAAATCTTATTTCAGTAAAATTTCAGTTTACTTTCAGTAATCATTTGAGTTGAAAGTTCAGTTTATTGAAAAAAAATCTTCCGTTTATTTCAATAAAAATTCAAGTTCATTTTAACTTTTAATTTAAGTCACCTGAGGCATTTACTTTATCAGTTGACCTATGACAGTTCATTAAAAACGATTCCTTCAATGTTGTGTCAGATATATTTTCAGTATTCAGTAAGTATTAACGAATAATATATATTCATTTCGGAATTTAATTGGTTTAAAAATATACATTATTTTCATTTGTTGAATTATGACAATTCCTACTGCGCTCTTTTTATTAGTGAGAAAAGTTGGGGAAAATAAATTTTCAAATTACCTAGTTTGAAATATTGAGGAAATAAATTTAAATTATTAACTAATTTTAAACTTTTAAAATTATTTAGAAAACATTACATTCAAGTTCTCATTTTTTCGAATCTTAAGTCTGAGAAACACCTTAATGAATTATAATACAATTGGAAATTGATTATAATACAATTTGGAAAGAAACGGTGTAAAATAATTGTAAGAAAAATGGAAGTTATTCCTAAAGTTGTGAGTAATTAAAAACTATTTTAATGAAATTTCAAAGCATTTATTTGTAATACTTTTCCTAAAAAAGACTGCAGTCGTTTTTCCCATATAGTAAACGTATTAATTTATTTCATATATATATTCAAAGTTTTGTAAGTACATTCAGAATAAACTGTTTCAAAAAATGTTATTAAAAGTACTTAAATTTGTTAATTATTGCATAATAAAGTACAAAAATTGCAAGCTTATTATTTAAAACTATTAAATAAGTTTATTATAATTCATCATATATAATGCAAATTGTCTAACAGAATGACTCATTTGACAGTGATCTAGATTCAATGCTAACTGTAGGCGAAAAACCTTAAAAGCGTATCCTTCTACTCAAAAAGCATTCGTTTTTCAAATTCAGTTTCATCTGAAATACGCTTCTACTGTTAGATATATAATTTCTTTTTTCAAATACAATATTGGGAAATTTATGAATAATTAATTAAAATTAATCCGACTCCAATTGCATATTTTGAAGTTGCTAGAATTAATAAAAATTTTATAAATATAAAAATGAGTAGAAAGATTGATTTATTAAATGAATCAATAATTTTCTTTAAATCGGTGCTGATAAACTCTCACTATTTTAATTGTAGCTCTTGTTGAAATTAAAAAATTTCCCTTATAATAAAAGATATTTTTTTAATTAACAACGATTATAAAATAACCAAAAAAATTTTTCTTAAACTTTAGAGATATTGAGTTTTTTTTCGACAAAAATATTCAAGCATTTTTATGAGTGAATTTTCTGAAAAATGAATGCTTAAATTCATAGACTTCTAGATATAAAATTTTATAAACAACCAGTTTTATAAAAAAAGAGGGAAATTGATTTTGGTTAATATATTTTTTAATCTCATAGGAAACAAAAAAAAAACCCTGAAGAGAATAGAATGAATTGAATAATTTCTCAATTAACTAAAAGAAATACTTATAATATTAATTTTTATTAACTGCTTTAGCTAATAATATCTTCTAAAGTACAACATATATTTATATACTAGTCAGTTTTGGTGATAAGTTGTTGGCGGAAATCAAAGATTGGTAAAATTTTCATTTAAATAATTTATATTTTATGTAACTTGATTTAAGTGACAATCCGAACAAAGTATTATTATAAAACATTAGATGAACAGATATTACATTAAAAGACTTACAGTATTCTGGTCATTGTGCAATGCTTCTCTTTAATTTTTTTATCTCCTCACTTAATCATTTAAAATCTGAAATTCAATTTCTTAAACGCAATTGTTTAAATTGTTAATAATACAATGTTTTTCTTACTGAAATGAAACCCTATTATTAAAACAAAGTACACGAAATTAATAAATTCTGTAGACATGATTTTTTTTGTTCTAATGAATACATTTCATAATTTATGCAAACTCAAGGTAGATTTTTCAAAAGAATTTCTCTGGTTAAACAACAATAAAAAATGTACGAATTTCTGAGTTATCTTAAACCACTTACGAAATTAAACATTAAATATGATAACTAATTTCAAAGTTTATTTTAAATCATGTTTTAGATATACATTTCTCTTCTATAGAAAAAAAAGTTATAACTTTCTTCCTTCATCATCATCAAGGGAAGAGATTTTTTTTCTGGGACTTATTCTTAAAGCATTTTTGAAAAATTAAAAAATATATAAAAATTACAATACATTTAATTTGGCAACATTGAGGAGATACTTTTATTTCCTATTAAATTATTTCTTTTAATCTATTTCCATTTTTTAAATTTTAATTTTTTCCATTTTCCTTTAATTTAAATTAATTTTTTTTCATTTTCCAATTTTTTAAATTATTAATCTTTTAATTAAAATGATAAAAAATATTTCTTTTTTTATTAAATTATTTTTTCTGTTAAAATGTTCCTTTGCTTTAATAATTTTAGAAATTGTTTGCAGAAAACATCAACATTTATTTTAATTTCTAATTAATTGAAATTCTGAATAAAATTGAAAAACGATTTTAGGTACACATTTTCAGATATCTTTATGTCAAATTTGGTAGTTGTAAATGAATGAAGAGTGAGAAATAGCATTGCATAGTATGACATGTAGAGTGAGAAAACAGCAAACAAATATACATTCAGATGTTGGATTTGTACCAATTACAATTATTATTTGTAGATATGTTGTAGCTCTAAGTAGATGTGAATCGAATTCTTAGCTTTGAATCATAGAAATTCTAAATCAAAGAATGGGTAGATAATTTTCTTCACAACTATTTATATACATAGGAGAGTAAATTTGTTATTTATATTCGTACGAGAATAAAAATGTGTGTCTGGGAGGAGTTTTTTTTTGAAATTTATTAAAATGATACATTAATGAATTGTATAATTTTGTAAAAATCCGAATAGCGAGAACAAAAATAAATCATTATGAAATCAATTAGATAATTAAGGAAGGGAAGGTTCATTTTTACCTTTTAGAGAATAATTTTGAAACAATTTTTAGGGAATAATGCAATCAGAAGAAGAAAATCCATGATTTTAATGAATTGTTATTAATTAAAATTTTCAATAATGAAAGTCACACTTGCACTATGTATAGGCAAGCGTAGATAAAATATAAATTTATCTCATTTAAAATAATTGAATTTTTCAAAAAAATAGCTAATGTTTTATGCGAGATTCCAATGTAGAAAATTGAAATATTTCCAATTTTCATTTGTAAACTTAAACATCATTCAAAACTATTCAGAATGCTGTTGTATTTAAAAACATTTTCAACTGACTTTTTTTATCATCAAGATTTCCATAAACAAGCTACGACTGTCGGCGAAAATAATATTGTTTAAAAATTATTTAATGAATGTTATTTGAAATATTATAAATTATAAGCCATGTGAATTAATTTTTATAATTTCAAATTCTATCAAACAGCTCTCAATAGTCGAGTTGTTGTTATTGTTACTCATTGTACTTGCCATGAAGAAGTCACGCTAATACATCAGCAGATTTTAATGCGCATCGTTTCAAGCAGCTCCAACTAGGGCCAAGAGCACGACTTTAGCTATACGCTCATCACAGTCGTTTGCACAGCCTTTTTTTAAAGGGGGGCACATTCACACATCTCACAGATAGCACACAGAAGAACAACCATGCCCGAACTGGAACTCGAACCCGGGACTCCCAGAATGCGGGGAAGACGCACCTCTCTGCCAGATTTAATAGTAACACAAAAAGTAAACATGCATTCAACAAATTGAAATTAAAATTAGCAATTGAATGCAATTAGGTGGAAAAGAAAGTAAATAAAATATTATTGAAAGTTTCTGATTATAATTTTGTTTAAAATAAGTTGGCATCATCTACTTAAATTCGATAATTTGAAACAACACAAAACTTATATACATAGCATAAAGCATATATTTATGATTAAATCTAAAATGCTAAACTATTGAATTTACAGGAACTTAATTAAAGATTTTTTAAATTTTTCATTTTTGTTCTATTAATACTTTTTTAAATCCTAACTAGTTACAGTAGCAGGCATAACATATGATATTTATTTTATTCCATAAATAATATGAATTAAAAAAATCTTCACTACATAAGGGTTTCTAGAAAATAAATTTGAACTATCAAAAATACATTTACACCTAAAAATAACTTGTAAGAATAATTGTAGGTCCTGTACCTTATTTTTACCTTATAACTTAGAAGTTCAAAATGTTTAAGTAATAAAAAATGTAGAAAAATGTCTTCTTAGTTCCAAACTACAATTAATGCTTGGAGTAAATTAAATTTAAATCAATGTTTAAATTTGAATCAGGTAATTCTCTCATCTCTAAAATAATTATATTACGTTAAGTTTGCTTTCGAATTTATTATTACCTTTATGCTTATATCTATATCCAAAAAAGCAATAAAATGCGACTTATATCACTATAACTTTGCACCAACCATATATAAATAGTAAAATTTAAAGATTATAATATATTTTATAGTTAGACCCAGGTTATCTTACAAAATGATAATAATATAAGCATTATTATATAATATTTTAATCTTAAAAAAAGATCTTATAGAATGCATTCGACTGGGAGGAGAGGTTAAGTTAATAAAGATTATTTCGATAATCAAATAGCTATTTCCTTTGCTTTAGTTGAAGGGAAATCAATCAGTCCTTCCAGACTTTCAAAAAGAGCAAATATTTGTAATAACTTTGTCAAAAGAAGTTATTTATTATTTTGGTAATATGAGAAATACGGGATAATTAAAACCACAAGAAAAGAATGAAAGAAAATTTATTTTAAATATTTTATAGATTTATTAAAGTAACAAATAATTATAAGTCGTCTGGATTATTAAATTCCAATTTTCGTTGTGAATTTAACGAGATTCATTAAGATTAAACTTTTAAAAAGCTTCATTAACCAGGTATACAAACTGTTTGATTAATTTAAATATTTTTATTAAATTAATCAAACAGTTGGCATACTATTAACTTGCTCTCACATTGTTGTTATAAAAGTTTCATTAAGCTACTTCCAATAGTTACTATTAAATAATTTTATATTCTTCCAGAACATTTATGATTTTAATATCATACCATTTTTAAGAAAAACATATCTGCTTCGAATTTTTCAACAAAGTTTTGAACGACTTCAGTAATTAGGAAAATCAATACAATGCAGAAATATGTATTTTTAATAATTGAAAGTAAATTCTACAGTCGAAATTGCTTTTCAAATAATATAAAGAAAATTTCAATCTCATATCAGTTTCCACGGTTTGTTTTCTTGAAAATATAATAGAATCTCTTTGGAGGACATTTTAATGATTCCAGACAACTTAAAATGGTTTTTTCAAACTGTTATTTAATTTTACTTGTTTTATGTAAGAAAAGTTTAAAATTATAATTGATTTTGGAAGGACTAAACTTTTGATTTTGTTCAATGTTCAATGATATTTACTGATAGAGTGATATTTTAAAACTATTTGATTATGATTATAATTTATCTAATTCCTTAAATGTATTCCATTTTTTGTGAGTCTTATCAATTGGACTATCAATTATTATCAATTTCAGAAATAATTGACTTTAATTTTTTTATAATTTGTTTTATTCTAAAACAAATTAATTATCATGGAAAGAAAGTCTTTCTCACAGGTAATATATTTGTTCTGACAATATCAATCACATATGCTTCACGTGTATTAATTTGTCTTTTATCCATATTTCAGCAATAGCTCATTTTGACTATTTAAATATCAAGTAAGAAGCAATGCGTGTCTTACTGAACCAAATGAGATTATTAATCTAATGTGTATTATAAATACTATAATTTTACTTTATCACATAATTTTTTGACATTACAATGCTTTCTCTATGGAGAAAGTAATGTAATGCTATACATAACCTCCACGTTTCTGACTGCTATGAGTAAGAAAAAAATATTTTTGGTATGCCTGCATATCCATTAATATATGAGTCGGATAAAAAAATGTTTCGTGATAAAAGGAGGAAATTAAGTATTGAAGTTTAGATCAAACTGATATATTTCTATCAAAGTTTGGAGAAATTTCATTTATATTAAATCTACTGTCTGGTTGTTAAGAGCACAAAAATTCTTAACCACCAAGCGCAAAGATCTAAATCGATACAATTTGGTATATAGATTTATACTTTAAAGGTTGGTTGGGTTTTTTTGGAGGGGAGGGGGCACAAGGATCAATCTTGGCCATACTGTGCCATCCATATGGTAAAATTACAGAATATTTAATATTTGAAACTTCATATAAAATCAAGTATGTTTATTCGTAAGCTAATGTAAAGTAGCTAAAATACATGGGAAAGCGAAATATGACATCTTGGTCTGGGAAAAAATTTGAAAAAATAAACTAAGTTAAATGTATGGTAAAATCTGTGTAGCAATTAAAAATTTACAAATGTTGGGACGATAATTTTTGGATGAGAAACATTTGATAAATGAAAAAAAATTGTTGTTTTGGGGGGGGCAATCAAAATGTGATGAACTGTTAATTCACTTTGGCATAAGTAGCACATAGGTGTACTTTCTTTAAATGATAGTCTGCTTTTCAACTATCTTCTGTACTATGTACGAGCCCATATATGGTTCCGTATAAAACACACCCTATAAAACTTTTTTATTGTTTTTTTAATATGTCTTATTGATAATGAAATAAAGCTATTCCCGCCATGAAACAATTTTTTTCATTGCTTTATTAATTCATACAGAAAAGATTAAAGCCTCAGAGTTTTCTATCAAATATGAAGCTTGCTAATTGTTACGAATTTTTATTAATAATTTAACCTAGGAAAAAATAAGATCACATATTTCTAATATTATATACAGTATGTGTTGAGTTTATGGAATAGTTCTTTAATAATTAAATGAGGATTACATTTCAGAAAAATGATAAATGTGTTTTCTGATAGCATTATCTTGGGCTGGCTGTCCAAACGATGCTTCACTACATATGGGTAAAATCTAATGACTATAAAAAACGACTTATTTCATTAAAACTCATTTTGAAAGGATAAATGTGACAGATTTCTATTTTATAAAACTTTTTGTTATGTTTTGAAACCCTTGTTACGTTTCGGTCAGAAATTCTTAAAGATGCTTTTTATCATTAAAGATAATTCTCAAAAAAACTTCACGTGACAAAACATATTTACAATAAGACATTTAACAGCCTTTGATGTATTTTCACAATTAATGTAAAGTACATAAGTAAAATAAACCTTACGAAACTGATAAGTGGTGTACATTAATACTCATTAATTGTAATGTACTTTAAATATATAGAATATTCATTAATTATTTTCGAGGTTTCCGTACCTTATAACTTTCGAATAAAAAATATTTCGCAAAAACCGATTACGTATTCGTAAATTACAAATCAAAGAATTTTATTAATGATATTAGAGTGCAAAAAAGCTTATTAAAAGTTTAAATATTAAAGCTTATACAATTGCCCTTTAATTGGTGTTATTCTATTAAAACTTTCACAATTTGTACTTTGTAGGCATTCAGTTGAAGACGGTTTTGGAGAATGTTCCATATTGTTGATATTTGTCATTCCATATAGTTCCCCATGTAACTGCACACCTGATTGTCTAGTTGATTTTCGTGGGCTACGAATAAACGTTTCTTGGATGCGATCAACATTTTTCTGCGAAGTGCTTGGTCTTCTCGCTCTCTTTCGGTGTACAACACAAGTAGTTTCCAGAAATTGTGTTAACCAGTGTCTGATAGAATTATCCGAAGGAGGATCTTACTTGTACGTAGTCCTGAAGAGACGTTGGGTTGTTATGACTGATTTAGTTTCGAAAAGCCACAGTACACACATTGCTTTTTCTTGCACGGTTGCCATTTATATTTATGACGTCATAATTACCCAGACTGCAAATGCGCTAAGATTGCATTGTTGTCACGTAAAATTCTTTGAGTTTTAATTTACGAATACGTAATCAGTTTTTGCGTAATATTTTTTATTCGAAAGTTTTGAGGTACGGAAACCCCGGCAATAATTAATGAACACCCTGTACTTTAATATGCATTGAAATATACTTTAATATTTAGTTATATGATGCGAACGTTGTTTGATAACACTATAATTTTAGCGTTTTTTTTTTTTTTTGGAGATTTCTTACTTTTTCTCATAGACCAAATATTATCTATATTATGAAAGAAGCAATATTATATAAAGAATCTTAAAAATGTAAGGCATTAATTACTTAACTATTGCTATGCTCTATCATCTAAACACGTGAGAAATGTAGACTTTAAGAATACGACAATCGATTGATGAAACTGAAATTCTACAGGATATTAAAATACATTTCTAATTTAAATGGAATATTGTATCAAATTTTAACACTTATGAATGATTTAATTTGTAAAAGTATGTATATAAATGTGATAATTTAAGACATTTGCGCTTTAAGTACAATCCTCTTAATACTGAAATAAATTTCGCTTCAAAGATATAACTAACTATATTTGCCTCTATACGTAAGTGGAGTTTAATCTGAATTCTGCCAAATATATATAAGCTAATTTCGATTCGATAGAATTATATTTGATCAACTATAGGCATATATAAATATTTACAAATATTTGATATGCATTTGTTATAGTAAAAACCTGGAAGCAGTCAAAACGCGTATTCACTAGAAAAAACGAGTTTTAACCGACAGAGCTAGGGAAAACACTAATTAGCTAGGGAAAAAGCGTTTTAACTAGGGAAAATGTGTTTTAACTAACAGCGCTAGCGAGAACCCGAATTAGCTAAAGAAAAATATTTTTACTAGGGAAAACGCGTTTTAACTGACAGCGTTAGGGAAAACCCGTTTTCTCTAGTTATTTCAGGTATTGTCCAGTTACAGCCATATGAATCTACATTTCTTGTTAAAAATGCTAAATCTTGTTGTGGCAAAAACCGGGGGGAGACAAATTTTTTCATCAATTACAGATTTTTACATTTAAAAAAACACATAATGACTTTAAAACTATTATAAATGATGAATCCAACAATCTCTTATCAGAGGATGAGGAAACAAAATTTACAGTTAGCGAGACTCCGATTCTGTACTACAAATAAAAAAGGTCTGTTGGCATTATTGAAATCAGTGAAGTAAAAAAAAAGGTACTTACGTATTATATCGTCCAACTTTATCGCCAAATTTGAAGTAATCGCCAATGAGTTGCTAAACTGCCAATTATGGCAATACAGCAATGGATTAATCCGTTGAACTTTATCGCTAAATTTAAATTCGTCGCCAAAAAGTCGCTAAACCGTTGGCGATCATTGGCGAAGACGGTATAATATGTAAGTACCAAAAAAATTCGATTTCTTCAAATGAGCCTATAAAATATTATTTACCAGTTGAAGAATTTTTTTTACTATATAATTTATACATGTGGCCTTAGGACATGGGGATAGAAACAGCCTTAAAATTGAAAATTCACGAAAATTTGCTAACATAACTGCTGAGAGGATACACATTTTAATTTTTTAATCGATGAATGAAATATGTCAAAAAAAAGAAGCAAAGATTTGTTTTCTAAACATATTATTCAACGAGAAATGAACAAATTGATTTTGGTTTCAATGATTGACTGTTAGATAAAGGATTCAGGCAAATTACGCATTTATGTTTATTATGGATTACCAAGAATTTATACTACTTTTATAAATGTGGAAGTTTGGATGGAGGGAGGGATGATGTTAGACAATCATGCTAGAACAGCTGAATGAAACTGGATGAAATTTAGCGAAGAGTTAGATTATATTCTAGAATAGAACATAGACTACTATTTATTCAGGATAATTGAGTGGTTATTTTTTTATTTATTAAACACTAAGTTTCTTGCCTAAAATCTTTATTCTCCACCGCCAAATGAGTAAGACTTAACAGGTTTTCGAACAGTTATTTCAAACGATTATGTTTATTTCCTCAATTTTTGATGCATTTAAAACTAAACATTGATAATTAATCGATCTTTCGGGTTCATTCTGGAGTACTTTTAAATTAAAATAAAGGTACTTTTCCGTTAGCCGAGCACAAGCGAAAAATCGTCAAAGAAAGTTGGCGGAATTCTGCATTATTTGGAGATTTTTTTTGCTCTAAAATTGCTGTAAGAAATTTAGCGGAGTTATACATTATTTGGTTATTTTTTGCTTGCACCCGGCTAACGAAAAAGTACCAAAATAAAATATAATAAAGGAAATTAAAATTTTCTAATCCGTATTAACTCGCGCTGCATTGGGCCATTTCGTTAAAACTTAGTGATAAACTTTTTTTTGTGTGTGTAAGTGTGTGTGAAAACTATTTTCAATAACACCATTATGATACGGTTTGATGACATTTTATATTATGATGTCTCCAGTTCTCATACATAAACATCAAAATTTCTAAGCGGAAGAAGTGGATAAAGTATTTAATAAACTGTGTATTACTAGAACCCCTTCAGATCAAAGGAATGGAAGGGGTTGCTTTGCAAGTACTTGGTGTATTTTTGATATAAGAGGATTCTAGCACACTGGAATCTGATAATGGGAGATAATTTGTAAATACCGTTATAGAGCAATAAATACCTATTGGAGCAAATTGAAGCTTGTTCATTGGAAATCCTGGCAGAGCTATCAGAAGGGTCCGTTTGGGAGGGCCAAGCAAGAAGTAGGGAATATGTTAGCTTCATGAATGAAGGATAATCAAATTACAAAGCGGCCCAGTGATCCTTGTTTTGTCCAATTCATTGAAAAACAGATTTCTACATTCAAGAATTAAAAAAAAAAAGATTAAAATGAAATCTGCTATGCATATTCCAATGTATCATGTCTGAATATCATTTCTTGAACGGCCGAGAACCACGTGCTCGTGCGAGTTAAATTATATTTTTATTCATTTTGATTGTTTCATCGAATGAGCCACTTTAGTATTGAAAACGATCCGAAAAAAACTTTGTCTCGCATTTCTTGTTTTAAAAAAAATATCGTATTTCCGAAAGCGAAGTTCCCAATACAGAACGACACAACACGGAATTGACGAAAAAGCTAAGTGTACAAAAAGGGGCGGGAAATCATTATCCCTAGTCTTAAATATTAAGACTTTGATAGGGGAAATATTTTTATAGAGCTTATAAAATCAGAAATCGATGGGGATTTCCATGTCTCACGCATAAGAGGTAAGGGAAACACGGGGATCTTCTTAAAGGTATTTTATTTAGGTCAGCAATTTTCATCTCTCCCACGGAGTGTGAGAAAGTAACAGGCGTTTAGCTGTTTCAGCAATTTTACACATTATCTGTTGAATTAATTAATTACAACGAGTGGAATGGATCAGGAAATAGAATATTTTAAAATGAATATTACCACGGGCAAAATTAAGATAGGGCTTTGGAAATTAATTAGGATCAAAATTAAGAGTTTAAAACATCATTACACACACACACACACACACACACACACACACACACACACA
>JAOUZG010036900.1:4443208-4466530 GCA_026289955.1 Argiope argentata | reverse complement strand
GCCACAATCAAGTTTGAAAAGAAAAGAGAAATAAGAACTTAAAATACAGCGGTGGAAAATGCCACCAGGAGGGTCAGAAGGGATAAATATATTGCTATCAACCTCATATACAAGATTTTATTCAAAGTTTTTAAAACTATAGTTACTGTTTTTACATTGTAGTTTTCCATATTTACGTAGATACCTATAAACAACTATTACAAGTGAATAGAACTGAAATTAGATACACTTCTGGCGACTAAACAATGTCTCCCTCCCCACTTATAATCTAGCATATTTCGTAAGCAATGATGAAATTAGATAGGATAACTTGGCATGCAGAATTTCCTTGATTAATTTATCTACCGTTTAACGCATTCACATAACACGAGCTAACAGATCAAACTTTAATCATACAGATCCGAAATTTAATCAAATCAATATACCAGATTTTATGTTGCCTACAGTACACATTGACGAACAGATTTTAGTTTATTCTTCCTATTTTTGCATTTCATTTATACATTTATAGATATATAAAATTGAGATATAAATATTTGAAGCGAAATTATACTATTGTTGCTTGCAATTTTTCATTGTATTTTTTTAAAAGACATATATATTTTAAAATTAAAAATTTCTAAATCTAAGGCATTTATGAAAGTAAGGAAACCAAATTTTCTAATAGTAGGTTATTATTTTTCTGCATACACAGTATATGGGAATTTAAAAATTGTAGCACATAGAGTGAATTTATTTCATTTCAGTACCAATATCATTTTTGAAACTATTTAAAATTTCTTTCCTTATATTTTCAATTATTTTTAAACTGTTTCATTTTTAGTAAACTGTTTAACCATACATATATTAAACATTATGTGATGTGATCCAGTGCTGTTTTTCTGGAATTATATGCTTATACATGGTTAATTTATTAATTCCTTATTTCATAATCAGTTTTTTTTTCATTTTATAAATTTAAAAAAGCTAATCTTAAGTTTTTAATTATATTTATTTTAGAAATAAGCCTGGTTTATGTTTTGAGGGGGACATAAAATATTTGTATTTTTAACTCTTAAAATGATCTTGTATTTTGAACAAATTTCTCTTCTTGATTTCCCTATTACTTTCTGCTGTTAATAATGCAATTTTTTTTTTAAAAAAAAGATATTACACTCAAAAGTTTATTAGAGTTCTAAAAAATTTTAATAAAAAATGGCTTTTAGGAATATTCTTCTATCATTTATGAAGTATTTTATTAGCTTCAATTTTTGGCTTTTAATTAGGATTTAATCACTAAAAGTATATTTCATGCAATACACTCCCACCCTATAAGAAATGAAATTTTAAAAATTAATATTTTAAATTCGGTTTTCTTTATCTGATTAGTTAAAGGTTTTAATTGATGTTAATTATTAGTATTATCTTAATTACTTTTCATTATTTTTAGCTAGCTTTTCTAAGAAAGATTACACGTTGTGAAAGTAGCAAAAATTATGCCGTTATGTACAATAGTCATTTAATTTATGACTATTTCTTTTAGAATAATTTTTTCAATAATATAAATAACAATAATGACATAATAAATGTAACTGGAATATAAAAGAATTCATAATTTCATATCCTTGTTTGAAAAAGAAATTCTGTATATATATATATATATATATATAATATATATTCACGATAATAACTTTTATACGGTCTTTAATATGAGCTGGATGTAAATTATGTTGTTTTTATAGAAAAGTCATATAAAACTCAGCGACCTGCCCGGAGGCACTCGAGTTTATACCATAAAACTTAATTTTCAGCTCGCCGTTATGGCAACACTAGAGGAAACAATCATTGAGTTATAAGGGCCAGCACTGGCCATGATACAACCCCTTCCATAGGAAATAGGTCCCAAATACGTCCTGTAGAAGCCTCCCCCAACCAATAAGTGTACCCTTTTGGGTAGTGAGATCCAACCACCATGCCGGAAGCATCTCATCCTGATTTCGAGTTGCCCCTAAGAGTTTGCATTTAGTAAAAAAGAAAAAAAATAGGTCCATTTAATTTTCATAAGGAAAAATTCTCTAAAAATGAACTCTGGAAAGTTAAATTTGTGTGTCACAAATTCGTAAAAATAAAGGGGGGGGGATAAATCTTATAGCAATCTTTCATTTCCCCATTGTAGATGATTTATTTAGGAAAATATCTTTTTATATGAAATATAAAAAAGGAAATTCAAATCTATCTTAAAATACAATACATTTAATTCTTCTTTTTTTCTCAAAAAGCTTCTCAATCAAAAGTCTGGATTGATCATTATTTTGACATTGCGTGATTTCTGTAACAATAAAGATAGTCACAGAGCTTCAAAAAACTACTTATTAATTTTATACATAATGCATTTTTCAAGTCATTAAAAATGTATCTTTTGTAATCATGTGTCTAATTATGCATTTTACATAAAAAGGGTTTCCTTTCCTAAAGCAAAAGATAGTTATTTATGATGGTTTAAAAACACAAGCCTATAATATTTCAAAGAATATTTCTGAGCATTAAGCCTAATAAAAGATTTAATGAATTTCATGAAACTAATTATTATTTAATATTTAAAAAATAATTTTTCACAATCTTTTAAACTAAATTCCTATCATTAATAAAATGCTGAAATAATAATAAGTAACTGTATTATAATTTAAATTGTATAAAGTATATTTAAAAGATAATATTAAGTGAAGTGTAGAATTTATTTAAATATTTTGTAAATGAATTGTTGAATGTACTGCAAAAACATTTGTATGAAATTCGTCTGTTCCATAGAAGTTTACAGAAAAGTGCACTGCTCAGTTAATGGATATTTTTATTCAAAATGAGTTATTTATGCATTATCAATTGTTGATTTTTAAAAGTAAAAGAAAAACTGAATATATTAAGCATTAAAGAATAATTTTTAAAATTATTTTCCTTTACAATATGCTTGATTTTAATATAGAAAAATCTGCATACCATTTCATTTCAAGAATTTTTTTCGACGCGTTTTCAGATCCAAGCACAAGATTCTTAATATTCAAATGTATATTTTACTAAATATGCAAGTGGTTTCAGTATTGAAATTCAGATTCAAACTTTGAACAAATACAACTTCTAAGGAAAAAGCATATTTAAAATGTAGTTATTTTCAATAATTTGAATGATTAATATTTAGTTTCTCCTTTTTAATTTAGAATAAATGTAATCGAAGTTTTTAACATATTCATATGATAACAAGTTGCATTACGAAATTTTATAAAGGATTTTTTCTCTTTATAGTTGATTAAGCAATTTTTTTCTTAGCTAAAAATTTTGATACTGCTTAAAGAAATAACATTTCAAATATTAATTCATAAAAATATAGTGTCTGTTTTGTTTTAAAATACATTACATGAGTATCAATGTAAAACGCATTTTGTTTTAAAAGATAATTAATTTACTCTGAAATATATCTTTTACAGTTACATTTACTCTCAAATGTATATGTGGAAATGATTATTTATTGATAAAGATAAAGATATAAAAGACAATTAAAAAAAGAAGAAAATAAATCTTGTGTTTTTATTATTCGGTAAGAAAAATCCTTCTTTTTTTAAATAATCAGAAACAAGAAAATAACGAGTAGTTAAGAAAAAAAACATTTACTGAATATTTAATTGGCAGTTGCACTGGGTGAATTCTTTATGCATTATCAGGCTTAAACACCTTAATTGTACTGTTCATCTAATGAGCCAAAACACTAGTGCTGAGAAAATGTAAGCAGCAATTATGCCTTAAAAAGAAATGCATATATATAAATATATATATATCTTTTAGAAAGATTAATACAAGTAAGGATCTGTATTTAAATGTTTTTACTCGCTTTTAAGCGATTTATCTTAATGCAACGGATATTCTTCATCAAAAAATGATGAATTTGTTTAAACTGTTTTTTTAAAGTTTTGTGGCAGTTTTTATTGAGTTTCCAATTTTCTAGAGATTTTGTTTAAACATTATATTTATCAATGCTTGTAAGAAAACTACGGCATTGTATTCTTTGAAATATAACGGTCTTAAGGATTTTTTATGGATACATGTTTGTTGTTAATTTGAAATAATATTAATTAATTTGAAATAATATTTAAGGATCTGTCATGTACTAAATCTGGCAGAAAAAATAAATTTTGTCCATTATAAATCTTCCCCAAAGAACATGTTTGATGGAATATAACGGTATTACTTTAGACCATCCAACTTTATCGCCAAATTTGAAATCATCGGCAATGAATGGCTAAACCGCCAATTATGGCAATTAGGCAATGGTGTAATCCGTTGATCTCTATCGCCAAATTTAAATTCGTCGTCAATGAGTTACTAAACCGTCAGCGACCATTGGCGAAGACAGTCTAATACGTAAGTACCCATATAACAGGTCTTAAACCAACTTATTGTTTGGCTGGATGAGTTTAATTTTGTAATACCATTCAAAAGATATTCGATAAAAACTCACTATATTGCCAAGACTGTTCAAAATGCACAATAACGTTTTATTTTTTCTGAGGACATGACAACCACAAGAAATAAACTCACGTAGATTATCAGCTTTAATTTTGAAGATCATTTTTGTTCATATATTTCCAAATATTAGAATAAAAGAAATTCTATTTGAAAAATTTGAAAAATTCTTAAGAATAACTGCCTTAATAGTCTTTCTGTGTTTTGGTATATAAATGAAGTTTCACTTTGTGGAAAGCTCTTAAGCAAATATATACTCAGATAAGCTTGGGGAATTTTTATGAAGCATATATTTACCACAAACTTAATTGGACGAATGTTTTTAACGAACAAAGCACGTGCTTTAAGTATTCAATCAATCACACTAAGAGGGGAAACATCGTAGTTTATGTAGAAATATTAGGGACCATTTCTAATTTCCTTAAACAGAATTTTCGAACTCTTCTTATCAATTAAGTTAAACACTTTGAAAACTTTTTTATTTATTTTTTTTTCGAATTCTCTAAGTCAAGTTCTTAGAATCATTATCAAAAATGCATTCAGTTTGTAAATCAAAGGCATGATTTGAAGATTAAAAAAACTTATTTATGAATGAAACTTGGATCATAATTATATAAGATATTAAAACATAATTAATTGTGATTGTTTTCATGATAAGGATCTTTCAAACAATGTCCTCTTTGGGGTTGATGGAATAATCTAAATTACTAATTTAGTCGCAACTTTGTCCTGTGGCTAATGAAAAGGACTGTCAACCTTCACATTATAATATCGCTTTTTCTGAAATTGAAATAATCCGACTATTACATTGAACTGAAATAACAGAACATAGCGGTATGATAGTTTTATAAACAAGATTAAGTAAATTTATCATGAATAGGACAAATTTAACATTGTCATAAATATGACAAATGGATGTTTACATATGAAGATTGCATGATAAACAACAAATTAAACATAAAATATTATAGTTATTCGCATCGCTAGTTAAAATACTTGACATATTAAAAACCAAACGATAATCTTCTGAGCGCGAGATTAAATATTTAAAAGTGAGAAATCGTAAACAATCTGGAAAATGACGTCATTTCATAGAAACGACAAAAAAAAATAATTGCTAATAAATTTAATTATATACCTCAAACAATATGGGCAAAACAAATCACAAACGCCATGGGTCAGGCGAATATTTTTTGTCTTCAAATTTCAGAGACACCAAAACCAAACAACTAATGTCCTAACCAAAACAAAATCATGTGCTCACATGCTAAAAATGCTGAAATTCATAGTTTTTCCTGAATTGAAATAATCCAACAGTTATGTAGAACTTAAATAATAGAACATAGCAGTGTAATCGTTTTAAGAACGAAATGTTTAAGTAAATTTATCATGAATATAACAAATGGATATTTACAAATGGATGAATACATAATAAATGAAATATAAATTATAAAACTAATTCACATCTTTGGTTCAGATATTTGTCACATTCAACAAAAAAGTTTAAAAAAATGGGATTTAGGAAATACACCACGTTTTGATATTATGATTGATAATAGATTCTGTTGAAAATAAAGCTTTTCCATTTGTAAATAAGGCCTTAAAACAAAAATAAATTCTCTTTCGACAGGAATAAAATAAATATGTGCATCTTATAAAAATATTTGTACTATCAATCTACTGTATAAATCTTTTTGATTTCCAAATGTGAAACTCATGAAATTGAGAGAAGTAGGGCAAGAAAACAATAAATTTTCGTATTAATTTAAACTTTTTTATCGAAGGATGTTTATTCTTCGTTCATTCTACTTTATTTATTTATAAAAAGAATTATTGTTTTGTTGCTTCAAATTTTTCTGGCGGTTTTGTGTTTTTGCAATCCAATATATTTCCGCAATTTTATATATATATTGGTTAATGCTAACTAATTTTAATGAAGATGAAGAATTTTAATGAAGACTAATTTTAATGAAGGATTTAAAATTTAAAGAAAACCTTCAATATTAAATGTTGTAAATCATATAATATAATTTATAAGAAGGATCTGATACCCCTTATGTAATTTTGAAGCTCTTAAAAATTAATTAAAAATAGTAAATATTTTAAAAATATTTATAAAGCAAGTAATGAATTAAAGTATTAGATATGAATAAATAAAATTAAATAAGTTGGTTTATTTAGTTTTGACTGTATTAAATATTTAAATATAACTTTGATAAGTCTTTTAGACAGAAGAAAAACTTAAATGAATTTCATTGTATTTTCAAATTAAAAATACTAAATTAGTGTAACTTACCATTGTATATAATTAATTGAAAAAATATTTGAATTCATTTTATTCATTCTTGTCATTTATATTTTCTCTGAGTTTTGGTTTTGGAAAAACATTAATTACAATATGCAATATTAAAAGTTATTTAATCTTAATTAAAATTATATCAGAATATTCAAATAAATACCTAATAATATGATTAAAACTATCCCCAAATGTGAGTTTATTATAATTACATCATACAATAAAATTTATCAATAGTGAATTAGTTATAGTATTAGGAATTATAAGATAACCAAGTTTTAAAATATGTAAATTATGTATATTAAATTACAGAAGAGTAGCAATAAATTAAAAGCATATGATTCAGAAGGTTACATCCTTATTTTATTCCTTATTGTGAATTATTTTCTTTCCGATATGTATTTTGAATTTCTTGCATTATTTCAGCTATTGTTGTGCCTTTCTCTATCTAAAATATCTTTTATTTTATAAATAAGATTTTTATACTTGAAATGGCATTTCAAACCGTATAAAACCATAGAAAAACTAGGAAAAACGATAAATATATATATATAAAAGAAACTCTTAATTTTTTAAAGTTTGTGAATTTTTAAAATGCCTAATTTGTTAGCAGATAAAATTTTAAATTGCGCCTCCTCAACATATTTTACATAGATTATTATTTTTTAAGAAATCAGAATAATTTCAAATATAAATTTTTTTAATACGATTTATTTGAACTTTGTTTTCTGAATGCAATGTTGAATATTTAAACTAACAAGAAAAATGAATATTGAAAGTAATGATTTTTAATGCGATAGAAAATTTTTATATATTTGTAAAAATCATAATCTGTGAATGTGTTTAATCAATTCGATATTCTTTCTCCTTTCAAATGATGAAATATATTCTTTGACTGTAATGAAATAAAATTGGTCTCTGCCTTGATAAATGCTAAAAGAAGAATCAAACTTTTTTTCTAAAACTAAGTTTTTAAGGGAGACTTATTAAAATAAAACAATTTGTTTTTTCATTCAGCAAAATATAAACTTTTATTTTTAGAAGTATATAAAAGAATAAAAATGCAATGTCGAACAATATAATGGATTTGGAAATAAAATGAGGATTTGCTGGCTGAAATTAAAATAACGACAGTCAGCTTTCACGTTGACACTAGCATTTTCTTGAACAGAACAGTTTGCAAATGCTTTATCAGTTTTTGATTCTGAGGATAAATGAGAAATATTTATCCAGGATGGATAATACTTCTAGAGGAGGAATGTTTACTTAAGTTTCGGAGAATAAAACAGTCAGAGATTAAAGTATTTATAAGAATTCGAAAGATTCAGCTGAACTTTAAAGCATTTGAAGAATTCCGACGAATGCATAGTTGCGGAACTTTGAAATGTGAATCGGTACATTCAGTGAATGATTTGTATTTGTAAAAGAGATTCTTTAGAAGATGGTAAATGTAAATGGAAGTTTATTTTGTTAAGACGGCTTTACTAAATTTGAATTTATTCAGTTTAGCTTAAAATTAATCGACATATTCAATGTAAATTCGTTAAATCTATTCTTCTGGGGAAGTAATAATATTAATCGTAATAAAAATTTATAGAAATAAGTATATACATAAGAATGTTTTATTGTAAGGAATAAATTTAGAGTATAAGCTCAAGAAATTGAAGTTTGGAAATCTATGAACCACTGACGGTATTATTAAAAGAAATAAAATTATTTTTCTTAAAAGAATAAAATTATTTAATTACTTAAAAAATGAATTATTTAGTTACTTAAAGAATAAAATTATTTAATTACTTAAAAATGAATTATTTAGTTACTTAAAGAATAAAATTATTTAATTACTTAAAAATGAATTATTTAGTTACTTAAAGAATAAAATTATTTAATTACTTAAAGAATGAAATTATTTAATTTATTCAGTTGAGCTTAAAATTAATCGACATATTTGGTGTAAATCCGTTAAATCTATTATTTAGTGGAATCAATAATTCAAATCGTAATAAAAATTTAAAATTGATAGAAGTAAGTATATAATACATAAGAAAGTTTTATTGTAAGGAATAAATTTAGAGTATAAGCGCAAGAGATTGAAGTTTGGAAATCCACGAACTACTGACTGTATTATTAAAAGAAATAAAATTATTTTTCATAAAAGAATAAAATTATTTATTTACTTTAAGAATAAAATTATTTAATTTATTCAGTTGAGCTTAAAATTAATCGACATATTCGATGTAAACTCCTTAAATTTATTCTTCTGTGGAAGCAATAATTCTAATCGTAATAAAAATTTATAGAAATAAGTCTATATATAAGAACGTTTTATTGTAAGGAATAAATTTAGGATGTAAGCTCAAGAAATTGAAGTTTGGAATTCTCTGAACTACTGTCGATATTATTAAAAGAAATAAAAAATTTTTTAAGTTCTAAGGAAATTTTATTTTTATTAAATTAATATAATAAAAATAATTAATTTAATAAAAATAAAATCATTAAATTAATTATTAAATTAATTAATTATTAATTAATTTCAAATTAATTTTATTAAATTAATTTGAAAAGTATTGTCACCTTTTTAAAAATTTAAATTTAACTTTAATTTTTTATGAGATAATTATTGAAATATAGTAATTTTTTATGCAGAAAAACATACAATTTTTATGTTTAGAAATATGTAAAAGATTAAAAATATATTTTAAAGCGAAACAATATATTCCAAAATAATAGGAATTTAAGGATAGAAATTAAAATAACGATAGTTCGCATTCACTTTGATATTAACATTTTTAGAAACGGAGCAGTCTGCAAATATATTAGCAGTTTTTGATTCTAAGGATAAACGGGAGATATTTATCCAGAACGGAAAATGCTTCCACAAGAGATACGTTTACTTAAGCTTCAAAGAATCCTTCCGCAAGAAACAGCCAGATTGAAGTATTTAGAAGAATTCAAAAGATTCAGTCGAATTTTCGACAAAAGTATAGTTTTGAAATTTGCCGACAAAAGTATAGTTGTGAAAATTTAAATTCCAATAGGTACATTCAAAGAAGGACATGTATTTAGAAAATAGATCCTTTGAACATCGTAAATATAAATGGAAACATATTCTGCTAAGATGGCTTTATTCTTTTTATGGCTTTATTTATTTGCATTTATTCTGTTGAGCTTAAAATTAGCCAACATTTTCGATGTAAATCTGTTGAATCTATTGCTATGAATGCAATGATTCAAATTGCAATAAAAAATATAGATGTCAGTATATATAGAACCCTTTTATTGAAATGAATAAATATAAACAATAAGTTAATGAATTTGTAGAATGAAAATCTGTAAATGACACTCAGTGGTAAAAGAAGTAAACATGCTTTTTGAGGAAATTTTATTATTATTAAATAATTTCAATTTTCTGAATAGGTAATACAAGATTTTCTGTAGATTAAATATCGCTTTTAAATTAGAAAGGTGTTTTTTTAAATTAATTATCTGGTGAATAATTTAGTTCCATAGAAAAGACACTTTGATGACACTTTCGATTTCAGATTTCCTGTCGAAAATTTTTTTTACGCAAGTTCAAAGTTATACTTATGGGAAAAAATTTAAATCTTTAGAAAATATTTAAAAAATTATAATAATATCTCAGTCATTATATAAAATAAGAAATAAGAAAAATAAGAAAAATTGGTACTTTTTAGATTTAATTACATTTTGCTCTAAATGGGTAAATCTTTTATTTTTTTAGTTAATTTTTATCATGTTTTTCACAGTTAAATAATAATCCTACAACAAAGAATTGTTATTCAATTAATAGTAACTTGTTCAAAATAAAAGTACAGCTGATAATAATGTATTATTATCAGCTAATATTAGCCAATACTAAAAATATTTTGTTGTTACTAAAAGCACTTGCTATGAACAAGATCGCTGATGCCCGTCAGCAATTTTAAGCCGAATGAGCGCCTCTTGTTTTTGAAGTAGTGCCAACTAGAGCCATTAGTACGACTTAGTTACACACACATCACATTCACTGGCACAACCCCTTTTTAAATTGGGGCACATTCACACACCTTACAGATAGTACTCAGAAGAACAGCCATGCCCTAACCGGGACATTAACCCGGGACACCCCCATAACGAGGAAGACATTCTACCTCTGTGCTAAACCACCGGCACTAGAAATATTGTGTATATAATGTCATTTGTATTGATGTTTTATTCATTTACTGCATGAACCTTTTTATAGTTTTACAAAAAGTAATAGTTTCCTGTGTCATTCTGAGCATGGAAAATGAATTACATAAAATAACCAACCAAGCAAACAGTCTTTCTCTAAATTTTAAATAAAACTCCTTTGACTACAATATAATAAGTAATTATTCCTTTATAAGAATTAAATCATCAAATTATCTCCTGAGAATAAATCAAGAGAATTAAAAATATATAATCGTTAACAGTATTCAATCGTTACACTAAAGAAAAGTTTTTTTATAAACATTGAAATACTGTGGAAATAAGATCCCTTTATATCTGAAGGTTTTTTTTAATTTTAATATTGAAAAAAAGTTAATTAACTCCTTTATAAACTTCTGGAACCTGTCTCAAAACAGTTTTAATGATGTAAAAAAGAAGAATTTTTAGTTTAATTTAATCCAATATTGCGCTGATCAGTTAAATTGTGTCGTTTCTACTTAATTCCATAACTCTCTCTGGCCACAATTTAAAATTACTTCTAGAGGACAATGTATTTATTCAGCGAGATTGGTACTGCAGCTTCGTCCCCGCAGTGAATAAAATATGATTATTAACACAATTATCATTCCTTTCATTCTACAAATTTTAAATACTTTTTATTCACATAATTTTTTATTAACTCATTGTATAATCTCAATGAAAAGATTTAATATATAATTTCTAGAAAATTTGATATATTTATTAGAGTTATTTCAAAATATTTAATAAACAGAGTCTGCTAGTCAGAAAATTAAGAAATTGATTTTTTTAGTTGATTATTGAATCTATTTTTTAGTATTCACATTGGCAAAATGGTACATTAAGATCGTCTACAAAATGAGAACAAAAATAACGAAACTTGATGAGTTGTTTTGGCTGGAATCCATTTAACATTTTAATAGTTTGGTTGCGAATAGCAATCACTAGTTCTTTGGTGACCTTAACATGATATAGAAATTAATCATGTTACAAATCACCTTCAACAAACAGATCTTCCCCTATCGAATCGATAAATAATTAAGTACTAAATCCAACTCAAATTAAACTTAAATAAATATTTAAACCACCTGTTTGATAAACTACATCGTCTGATCAAAAATAAACGCTCTATTTTAATTTAATTTTTGCCTAATAAATATCAAGAATTTTGATTTATCAGATATATACTAAAACAAGCGAAATCGATCCTAATATTGTGGCTGATTGAATGGCAAGATTTTATTTTGTGATGTATCTTGAAAATTATTGGTGTAGGTAGACAGCAATTATTGATGTTTCTAAATCATACATGTTGTTGTTGAGACTAATAGCACTTGCCGTGGACAAGCCTCCGCTGAAACGATCAGCAAATTTTTTAAACCTAAGAAATGTGTCTTCTTGTTTTACAAGTAGTGCCATTTAGGGCCAAGAGCACGACTTAGCTGCACACACGTCACAACCCTTTTTTAGGGGGTGGACTTCATTCGTGCATATTCATTCATACATCTCAGATCGTAATTTAGACCTGGAACAGAGATCGATCACCTATAGCTCAGCACCCTCAGTGGTACCAATTTTATCGCCGAACTTGAAGTCATCGCCAATGAGTTGTTAAACCGCCAATTACGGCAATGGAGTGATCCGTTGATCTTCATCGTCAAATTTAAATCCACCTTCAAGGTGTTACAAAACCGTTGCCGATCGTTGACGAAGACGGTATAATAAGTAAATACCAAATTCGTTTAATCGGCTCTATTGTTTGGAAATAGAAAACTAAATTTCTAGTTTTTTACATATTTAAAATATGTGAGTTTAAACCGAGTTAAGCTTTTATTGGTCAAAAATTGGATTAAAATAATAAACAAAAATGCTTACAATATTTTATAAAAGTGAATCCATAACTAAAAACTAATTTAGTTTAATGAAATATAATTTGGAATTAAGGTGTATTTAATAGTAACTATTACTCAAGGAATTATATGATTGTAATTAAAAGTTTCTTGATTTCAGAATATGCCCTACTTATAATTTCAAATTTAAATATATATTTTTCTAAAGCATCTATATTAATGTAGACATTTTAAATATTTTTGAATTTTAAGATTATTTACATTTCAGAAACAAATTAGTTCAAATTGTTTAACAAAATAGCCAGTACTTTGAATAAAAGAACTTATTAATTAATGTTTTTTTCTCATACAAAATAATATTATGTAAATTCTCAAATAGGTTCATAACATTATTCAATTAGGAATATAACATACTGCTATAGTTACACAAACATAGTATCTATGAAAGGAAAATTTGTTGAACAACATGATTGATAAGTGAGAATTTCTTAATTTTCATTTACTAATAGGAAATTCCATTATGCATGCATAAAATACTATTTTATATCTTAGCTAAGCTAGTAACATTTTATTTCAGTTAAAAAAAGTGTTGTATATGGTCATACAATTTAACTGAATATTTAAAGTTAATATATGGAGCAGTATTGCCTTTAAGTGAATAAACTGTTCCAATCGATCAATCTTGTGCACTAAAATCTATCATTAAAACAAAATTGGAGCAAAATATAGCAATCACTTGGATGCTATATGATTGTAGAGTATAGGAAACTTTTTTTATTAATTATAAATGGATTAGAGTTTCTTTTTCTGATATCATACTTTGTCATATGAATGTTTTGTATAATGAAATACAATCAAAAATCATAAATTATTTTTATTTATAAGTTTAATTTACGTTAATATTTTTTGTTACTTTTTCTATCAAATGTTTTTCTAATTAAAATGGACAAATAATAATTTTTATTTCTACAAATGCACTTCTAAAAAGTAGTTAATAATTTTACTAAATTTTAAATTTGCATTTAAATTTTGTAAAAGTTTCTTTTATAGAAATTATATTGATTACTTTAACTTGCGATCGTAAGATACTGATTAAAATAAATTGATCAATAAAATAGAATTATCGCATAGTAAAAAAAATATTTCTTTTATCTCAACTTCTTTTCTAAAAAATAATAGTTGCAGATGGAACTTATTTTCTGATGGAAAATCGAAAAACGGAATTTGCTAAAAGAAGAGACAAAAATCAAAAATTTTCCTAAGAAAAGCTTTTTCTTAATTATCTTATGCATTTTTTTGTATAATTTTGAATGAAATTATTTAATTCTATTTTTCCAAGCTTAAGGTTTGATCAATCATTTGCTCTTTTATTTTTGTGACGTCAAATGAAAACTAATTAATCGTTTGTTCACTTTTTTTTATGTCGAAGATTCATTTAGTTTAACTCTTTTAATTTAATCAGCCTTTGGAAGTCTATCCAGCTTATTCTTCTTCATTTATTTACTTCAATTTTCATTTAAGATTTTAAATACAGTCTTCTTTCTTCATTGTAATTTGTCTTTGGAGCCATTGGCAGTCAAAGATGTCATTCTTATTATCTAGTCTAATTTGGATAATAAGGACTAACGCTTACTCGGCTGCCTTTTTTTTCTTAATGGACACTAGGACTATTTTAAACTTCAAGATTTTATTCCTTAACAATATCATTAGTTACAGAAATTGTTTTATACGTTTTAAATTTTTGAAATATTTTACGTCAGCTTTTCATATAAGCTAATTTCAAGACCACTGTTAAAAAAACATTGCATTTACGTTTCAAATTCAACATTTTAATTAAAAAGAAATCATTATTTGTTTTTGTTACAATAATTATTTCAAGTTTAAAAACGAAAAATGCTTTGAAAGTAATAGGTATAAATTAGATTTTTTTTGCTTTTAAAATTTTGTTAATTTTAAATTATAACTTCACAAATACTTTAGAATATCAGCTATAGGTAATATATATAGTTATTCAATAATAGAGTATGTTAAATATTCAACAAAATTATTGTTATTATCGCCATGTGAGATGATTGTTCGCCAATTGTGGCAACCATTCTTCTAGTAAATTCAGATTTTTGTTTTATATGCAATCTTGTTTGTATTTCATTTGGTTGTTGTCGTTCTAGATTGATCGTCTTGTAATGGAAAGTATAGAATTGTTAATTAAATATAGTTGAATAGAAATTAGTTTGATCATTCAGAAAACAACCTAGCACTCGTTGAAACTTTATTGAAAAAGTAATATATACAGTCCATTTAGTATTCTACAGAGTAAATAGCTTAATATTTTTAAATTGTTGAATGATATTAACTAATAGGCATAAAGAAAATTATTACATTGTCTCACCAAATGCTTTCAAGAAAATTAGTTGCATGACTGACCAAAACGTTGAGTTTAAAGCTAAAATTTGTTTTTAATATATGAAACATATCCTGAAAAGCCAATACACTTCTGAAATCGAGATGAACATTATCATAAACGAATCTGAGGACTCCTAATCATGCCCATCCTTGTTACACCCAAGACACATCATTTACTGATGATGAGCGTATACATGGACTCATAATAATTCTTTTATTCTCTCTGTATCTGATCTAGAAAATTTGCTGGTTGTCATTTTAGAACCTCATCACATTTCCAAATTGCATTTCTAAGTTTGTTAATAATCTTCTATAATTAATTAGACAAACAGAAATACATTTAAAGTTTATTATTTTGATGATATCACATATTAACTGAAAAATTATATACCCTAATTATTAAATTTAGCATTAAACTTAAAGACCATACTCCTAGCCCTCCAGATCCGACTCCATCAGAATTCTACACTTGATAAAATATAAAATAATTTGTGGATAAGACTTTAGTCTATTTAGATTTCTTTCTTTTAATAGATGAATAACGTACAAAATTAAACAAGGATATTTCTTTTTTTATATATAATTTTAAGACAAATATTCACTTTCTTGGACACTATCTCTTCTCTAGCCTGAAAACTTTTGTTAACCTTATCTTCTAACCATACCTTTCTACAACTGCCATTTTCCACCCCCTCTCAAGCATATCTGCTATGGAGCAATTGGTATTTTTTTGTTCTGTATAGCTGTAATTTTCTCATTGCATATTTACTGCTTATCAATTAAATAAAAAAAGAAGATGAAAGAATTATTTTTTATATTACAAATTCAAATGAGGTGAATAAAAAAAGATTTTGCTTAAGAGTGTTACCTTCATTTTGATATAATATTAAAAAGGCAACTTTGATTTTTTCCTCTATCTTGCAGCTTAATATGATTATTTGCATTAAATTAAATAATAAGACGTTCCAAGTGTTTATTTTTTAATCCAACAAATGTTTCAGAAATTCTTATTTTTTTGCTTAATCTCATACATTTAATTTAATGACTTTAATTAAGAATCAGACTGAAAATTAAAACTCAAGCTTTTACCAAGATTAAAATGAATTTCGGGTTCAAAAATTTGATTATAAGCTCTTTTTATTAAAATAACTCTCCATTAAGAGTTTGAAAAACAAAAGAAAATTATGCTTTACGTTTAATTAAAATTGAGTTAATTTACGGCTTAAAAAATTAATCTTCTCAAATAAAATGAAACAAAAAAATAAATTAAAATAAACTTTTTATTATTTTTTGGAATTCTTATTACATCTTCAAGAATCAAAATATTCTTTATTTCATTTCTTCTTCACAGGCAACTAAACGTATTTTATCTTATTTATCATTTGGAATATATTTGTTTGATATTTGATTATAATTGAGAAAAATCTGAAGTAAACATTCTGAGGAATGTTTTTCTAAAATATCTTTTTTTCTATATATTGATGATAAATCAGTATTTCTACTTTTTTGCAGGGGATTATGAAAAAAATAATTGATTCGTCTTCAAAAACGAATTATGACAAAAAATAATTGAAATAGTATTTTTTTGACGATAATATTTAATATTTCCAATTTTATAACCAAAATGTTTTTTAACACACGCAGGTAATATAATTAAAACAGTTTTTCAAAACATTCTCAAATTTAAAATATTCATAAATTGTCGGAATTAATAAGAAATTTAAAATAATTATCATTAATGAATCAGTCTTGAAATTCTATGAAATTTCATTCAGTAAAAGAAAATAATACTTTTAAAGGATTTATTCACGATTATTTTTTTATATTTAAAACACATTAATTTCATTATTTAGTATAGAAATCGAATAAAATTAAGCTTTTTAGTAAATGAATAAAATTAAATTCGGAAAATCACTTTAATATATGAATACAGGAAAATTAATTCATAGTTTCGACTACTTGCATAATTAGATAAATCATTTACATCAGAAGTGACTGTATCAAATATAGTTCATTTTCTTAGTTTACATTTAAAAGTTTAAATGAAATAAACAATATTCATGTCATAAATTGAAATCGTAACCTTTAAGTAAAAAGTTTTATGCATTAATTAAATATTTATATACCCAAAGATGAATTTAATAATAAAAAATTCTGAATTTGGGATAATATTGTTATAATAATTCAAGATGCAGAGTGTTTAAAGGGACCAGGAGTATCAATATTGTTATTGATAGGTATAGGCTGGTATAGCTGGTTGGTAGGTTGTTGAGCTAGCACCCCTTGGGTTGCGATTTTGAACTCCTCAAGTTGAAGACTTTCCGTATGTTTGTTGGCATTTGTACAAAGTGGAGGAATAGACACGCAAACAACAAAAATAATATTATCAAATCACTTATTACAGCAATAGGCATTCAATATGTCCGCCCCCACAAATGATTAACCATAGCAGGTGTGTCACAAATCCAGCAACGGCAGTGTCCGGCTACTCATTTCTAGGTGGAGGGAATCTTTGATTTGCGGCAGATTGGATGGACGGGATCAATACATCTGGGATTTCAAAGGTCCCGTTTCCAAAAGTCTGTTGATGTAATATGTAGAAACCGAGAAGGCCATGAAAATTTCTTGACTTGTTGTTCCGTCGTGCATATATGTAACAACAGAAAGCGCTTCTTTTTCGCTCAAACATGTAACAGCCTTTTTAATCAGAAGTGTTAAATTATGTAATGAGTGTAAGTATTCATAATCGCCTATCTCATTTGAATATTTCCAACTAGGTCACTGATTCTAAAACCAACTATCGTTTTTTTTAAATATTTGTTTTCTTACTTAAAAAAATATCCGTGACTTATAAATTTTTAATCTGCAAGCTATTTTTTTATTTTGCATAATTTTATGTATTTTATAAATTTTTAAAATTTTTACGGACTTTTTGCCTACCCGGTAAAAACATGTTTTTTTTTTCATCTAATGGGAGAAAGAAATGCAATATGTTGGAAAATTCTTTAATTGTGTCATTTAATTGTGTCCAGTGTTCCAACAAAACTCTTAGATATGTTTTTTTAATCTTATCTAAATAAGAATGGTATTTTTTAAATGGGTGAAAGAATCTAGAATTATTTAATTGAAATTTTATTGGACTAAAAATTAATTATTTGTCAATTCATAAATTATTTTTATAAATTGAATATATATTATTTAAATGTAAAAAAATGAAAAAAAAAATGTGAGAAAAGTTATAATATCATTTTGCGTAATTGTTAATAGTTGTTTCAAAAAATTGAAAATTATATCTATAAAAAAACAACTGTTTCAATTTATTTTTTCATAATAATGTTTGGTTTAAAAAAAATCATAATTAAGAATTTAATGATAATATTGTTTGTATGTACGTAAAATCTTATTCAATATCTCTTCTATTATAAATTTTTGTACAAAGTGATTAAAATGAAATTTCCTTTAAAAACATTTTCTACAAAACAAATAATTAGAAAAAAGTATTCTAACATATTTTCACGTATAAATGCAGACTAATTTGAAATAAAGACTTTTTATTAACACACAGCAGCTTGCTCGGGTTGAAGACAATACTTGTTAGAAATGTTACAGTAGTTTATATAGCAAATAACCGGAAGTACTACCCCGGAAAACACGTCATACAAAGATCCAGATTGTTCTGGAAATTTCCGGAATAAATTATAATGATTATTAGGAATAAAGTCAAAAGTTCCTCCGCTGGGATTCGAACCAGAGTCGCAGACGATTCACAGTTTTCCGAGGTGGCCACTCTGCCGCTCGGCCACAGGACTTCAGTTGAAGTCGCGTCAAAAATATGTACCATCTATGATGAATGAAGAGGTGGATGACATACTTTTTTCTGAAATCAAGCATTCAATTCAATTAAGGAAAACCCAACAGAATTTGTTATCAGATAAAAAATGAATATAGTAGGTTTCTATAAGAATTATTAATTTAATTTACTAATGGGGACATTAGTTTTAATAATAAATTCAATTTGTTAATAATTGACTTTTAAGGTATCCGATTAGATTCGAAGATGAATTTTTTTAGAGTGATGCATAAAAATTTTTACTGAACCAAACTGATAAATACAAACTTTAAAAGTCATAATTATAAAAAAAACAATACACTCATTGTCTTTAGAGTGTTAAAAAGAAACTATTTATATTAATGTAAATTGCTCAAATTTTTCAGTGTTTAGAAAAACATATTAAATTAAAAACTAATGGAAATATTTAATTATTATTTCAATTATATATAGATCAAACTACATAAAACGCAACATCCAACAACATAAAAAATATGTTAATAAATAAATATTTTATGATTGTTCAAAGCTGCCTTCAATGTTGTTTTGTCAATATTTGACTATGTTTTGTAATAAAAGTGCCAATAAAACATATTTAAATGAAGCTACCTTAATATACGTGGTCTATCACGTCTTCCATTAAATTGATCTTGAGATATTATACTTTCAGTGATTCAATCACAGTGAAATATTCATTCTTCTAGAAAATCCCCAGATATTGAACTTCTCAATGAGTTCATCCATATACGTTTCTAAACAAATGTCGTTTTTATCACTTTTTAACTGAATTTTCAAAAATGAACATGCTATGGATGAGTAGATAGAGGCATAATATAAGCATATGAAATATTTTTTTTGGAGAATTCTACTGCAAAAATTAAAAAAAAATCGTTCCATTTCGGTTGAAAATATCAGATTTAAAATTTCATTTTTATTTGCTGCGCATTATTAAAATTATTTTATCCACAGTTCGAACTCACATGTATTATAAAATAAGTTTTAGATTTCTATGAAATTTGAATTTTATATTTAGATTTTATAAAAAATCATTTTTTCAAAGAAAATTTAATTATTTCTCACTTTAAAAAAATTATATTTGTGAGAAAAAGTACTAGAGTTACCAAAGTCTTAAATAAAAACATTTAAAATCAAACGTAAAGGGCTAACATATATTTTTCCTTTATACATTTATTTGCTTACCCAACATCTTTTTAAAAGTTGCGATTAAATTTCCATTCGAAATATCTCCATTTATTAAAATGATTACAAAAGTTCTTTCTACATGAATCATAAAATGAGCGTCATGACCTTTACCAAACTACCCACAAAATGCAAAACTCACGAAAAAAGATTAGAAAACCAACATAAATGCAACACGTGACTCCTTAACGGTAATTTCCCTTACCTTTAGAAATTGCTTATGAAGAATAACGACCACGATTCCATCTTAACTTCTAGATAACACATGTTGGAAACCCACAATTTTTCCATCATAACATCTGCTTGGCGGCGTAATATTTTATATTTTATCGAAAATCAGATTCGCAAACAAATCTGTATTTTGAAGTGAGCGCCAGCTTTGTTACTCACAGATTGCGCTGATCACACGACTAGCGCCGAAGCAGGTGAAACTCTGCTTTTCGCCTATCAACTTAAAACATCATTAATTTCCTTATGAAGAGATAATTAAGATTTTCCGAGAATAAAAGCAAATGCATACTTAAAACGGAATTAATGAGGGAATTAAATCATTAATTATTAAATGAAGAAATCGATCTCAAAGTGAAACCGCTGATTATGTTTGAATTTCGAAAAGAGCAACAATATTTAGGTTTTGAAAAAAATCAGAAATGGTTTTGAAAGTAATGATTAACTCGAAAAAAGTCGGTATGTTAGTTATAAGAAAATTATTTTCATTTCCGGAATTAAATCAACCGCATTTAATTATTTGAATTCTATTATTTTTATTCGAAGTCTATTGGTTTGTTTCGAAGATGCCTATGTGTATTCAAAAATTCCTAAATAATTTTAAAATCTCAATTATTAGCTTATAATTATATTGTTAAGTCTGTTTATTCTATTTTAAGTTTAGTTTCTTGTTTTGATTTATTTTTATTAAAGAATTTGAAAGTATTCTGTATTTCTTGTTTAATGTTTTTAATTTGTATACAGTCATGTCCATAAATTAAAGATAAAGCAAGTTCAGGAAAAGAAAGAGTCAAAAACAAAACAAATGTGATTTATTTGAAAAGCCTATTTATTAAACAAAAGGTAAAGAGAGAAAAAGTTGCTACATGTTTGATATCATTGATAAAAATTACGATTATTTTGTTCCTTCGAGCAAATTACAAAACAATTATTAACAAAAACCAATATTACATTGTTGATGTAACGGTTAATAGTATGTCTCCCAGATGAAGCAATACAGTCCGTACAACACCTACCTACGCATGCTGAATATCAAAGTATCGGTCTGTTCTTGAGGAATATTACACCACTTATAAGCAAAGATCTCTGAAGTTCCTGTAGATATATAGTTGGTCTACGGGCTACAACTCGTCGTCCAAGTATGTTCCCTGTATGCTCTACTGGATTCAAGTCCGGTGAGAATGCCACCAGTGTATACCGTTAATGTCCTCCGATCAAAGGCATTCGTTGACGATGTTTACATGGGAGTTCTCACTCTTAAACACTAATTCTGTGTCCATGGTGCTTCCGAACAAACGTCCATACAGAATGACATCCCTGTAGTTTTGGTGTATCATTGTTACAATTTGAACATGCATATCAGTTCTGGAAAATCAAATAATTCCTCATCCAAAGAGCAATCTGTACCACCGTAACGGTGGTGCTCAATGATGTTCTATTGGTGTTAACGGGTACTTGCACTCTCCATATGAAATTTCAGCAAGAATCAAACTGTAAGCTAAACCTGTACTAGTTGGAAAACATAAAACACGTCCACAGTTGCAATGCCTACTTTGCATGCTCTCTACTCCAGGCTAGTCTTGGGCGACAGTGAGTAGCCGTAAGTGGAAGCCATGTGACAAGCCTATAAGCATTACAAACCCCAATCATCTCTACACAGTCTTCTTTGAAACCGTCATATCAATGGCTGAAGAGAGCTGACAAGACAAGTTTGATGCTATCCCCCGACTGTTTCTTTTGTCAATAACTACTAAATACTGGTCTTAATTCGGAGTTGGAACTCAGGGAAGATCATTACCCCAACATCTACTCACATTACCATTATCTTGGAATTGTTGCAAAAGCCTGGAAATGACACTCAGAGGGATTCAAAATTCCTTTGACACTTCCAGTTAGGTACGCTCACATTTCAGACTGCCAATAATTCTACCACTTAAAGGATCAACCAAATGCATCCTTTGTGTCATAACTATTCGGTTATTGTACTGAAAGGCTTTTAAAGTGTTTGTGAACAATTTTACTTCTTTGCTTGTATTCCTTATACATCACTCTCTTACACTGTTGTCATTATGACTTTCTATTGGAGTCATCTGGTTGCTTCCTGCAATTTACATATGATTTTTCAATGTGTGTTTAGTCTTTTTATGGATCATATATGTATTTTAGAGTTTGATTTCGGTGTGACTCTAAATTATCCCTAATTTATGGACCTGAGTGTAAATTAAATTGTTAGAAATTATAATTAAAAAAAATACACAGAAATTTATTTTTTTCTAAATTTCATTTAATTACGGAGGTATTCTGATCCTTATATTACAAATATAATTTTAATGAAATATGCAAAAATATATGCTTATTATCTTTTCTGCTTATATCTTTCAAATATCGTCTCTGCTTAGTATCTTTTCAAAATACCCAGTTATGTTAAGAAAGATTTCGTTTTTTGGATAACAAATATGTGTTTGAAAATGAATATAATCAGATGAAAAATTAATTTTCCATTTCAGAAAAACATATTTGATTAGTTTTTAAGCATAAATTAATAGTCTAATAACATTCAAATTTAAGTTTCCCCAAAAATTAACTTTTGGAAAAATAATCAATATTTTGAAAAATTGAGCAAAACTTAAGGCAATAAATGAAAAAAAACACATTTATTTTTTCATATATAATGTCCTAGCATAACATATATATTCAATATATATAGAGTACAATTGTATGGTGTCTTAGTTACATTTTTTAAAATTTTTTATTCATCAAATTCATTACCCTCTTTTAATTATGCATTGCTTTCAAAAATATACATTTTATTAATA
>JAOUZG010036900.1:4421418-4434584 GCA_026289955.1 Argiope argentata | reverse complement strand
ATAGTTTTATAGCAATGGCATTGGATTTTTGCTATTGTTCTGTGTTTCGCTTTACAACGGAAGGAGGGGCGCAATAGATCCTAAATGTAGGAGCCCCTGAGCATATGAGGGCAGAAGTCTGACTTCTAGCTCACACACTGTCACAAATCTTATTATATTGATTAATCTGAATTTTTTTTGTTGTAAAAGGAATTATGTAATGATATGGATATAAATTCGAAAAAAAAATTCAGAATCTTTGTAGTTATCAGAATTTTCTATTAAATAATTAAGGGTTAACTAATAGTTAGAAGAACGAAATCATAACTTGATATAATAAAAGGATTTCTTATTTTTAAATAATGGTAAAATGGTACACTAATGATTAATTGTTCGCTTCAATATTAAATTGAGAGTAAATAAAAGTTGGTATAGTTCTATCAAAAATCTTATATTCGCATTTAAGTATGCATAGCATATCCTCTTTGTAATGAAAGAAGCAATTTCAAACATTTTAACTGATAGAACTTATTAAAATGTGAACCCTTTAATAATATTTAATTTATCTGTAAATTGTTCAAATACTCTCATAATTTCCACAGTTTAGATCGAGCATATTAATTTAATCTGTATAAAGGGAAAACATTTCAAAAATTTTGTATGCTAATTTTTCAAAAGTTGCTCAAATAATTATTTTCTGAGCTAAAACGGTTAAACTAAAACAAACATTTATAATTGAAAATAGCCTTTAAATTTGAACTGTGTATATATACTACTTAAAAGAATTGGCAAAATAAATAAGCCTAATACACGAATCCAACAATATTTTAAAATCTAATTTAAGTATTAATTAATTTCCCAAATTTTTATCTTACATTAGACCTTATTGAATTCATTCTAAAATTTTATCTTATTTCCTGATTCAAATCTCATTTGTCATTTAATTATTTTTAACACACCATCTAGAAAACTGATGATTTTGGCCTTATTACTATAGTTTATTGATTTCTTTAATTCCTAATAATAAATAACAAATTTTAGAACAGTAATAAACAGTTCGTTTATAAGTAAAGAATTTTCACAAAAGATTACAAATCAAAAATATAGCTGTCTTTGAACGAGTCAATAAAAATCACTAATATTCATAATATTCTTTTGAAGATACCTAAAATTATCTTCCATGAGCGTTACATAAGTCTAAAACATGTCAAAGAAATCCTTATGAAACTTAAAATCGCATAGTTATACTACTGAAGGGAAAAATTTCTAACAATTTTTTTCTACGAAATAGTTTCTTTCTTTTGTTTATTTTCATATTAATTTCAATATATATTTCTTTTCAAAAAGCAAAGTCTTTGGATGATACAGATAAATAAACACGCATAATCAGCATATACGATATTCTGATGCTTATAAATATCAGGGGAAGTTATCTCTTTAACCCTTTAACGGGGACAAGCTGTTTTCTTTCAAAATTTTGACTTTACATTATATTTGGAAAAAAGAATCTCATTTATAATCAAAAAAAGTATTTTTGTCAAAATTTTGTTGTTGGGGCTGTAGGGGGTGGAAACACATATTTACCATTTTCCAAAACATCAATGACATTTTACCTACTTATTTAATAAAAAAAATATGAATTATAAACAATTTCACAAGTAAATGCGATTTTTGTAAAACTATTTATTATTAGTTATTTCAAAATTTAAAATGTATTAATTACACATGAAATAAGTGGTAGAAAAACCAAATACAATGTAAATTACCAAATGCACTATTTTAAATTATTATGGTGAAACAACATAACAAGAAGCTGAACACAAAGTAACGTTACATTTCAATACACTTTTGTCCGTTTCTCGTTAGTTTTGGAGCTACAATATTTGCAAAATATTTTAAGGAGGTGGTAAGATATTCTCCACCACAGCCTTAAAAAGGGTTAACAATATTAATGCTCTGATAGAGGATAGTTTGATGAAAAACACTGGCAACAAAAGTGACACATGCTGCCCTAGAAAACATCCGAAATGTCTGCCTTACTATAACTCACCAGCTTTCATAGGATGTCTCGCCTAAAAAAATAAGAGTTACAAAACAATGAAAACATTGGATTTCTTGTCACAAAAAAAGAGAAAAAATCTGACCGAAACTCTGAACTCTGATTCCCTTGATAAAGTGACCTATTTATATTGATCCCGAAAGAAAAAAATGGCCAGAGAAACCGTTATCGGTCCGGAAATTTCCTACATATTTTTCTGCGAGGACGGAAATTTATAGGTTTCCTTTCTTCCCGAGTACCACAAAGAGCAAAGGATTCTGAGGATCCATCTCCCAAAATGTCGATGGACATCATTCAGGCGATTTATGGGTATATTTTATGTCCGTTTTCCTTTTAGACCGGCTTATTTGGATGATAAGTGCCTCATATGAAGCTCCCACCTACTGTGGCGGAAACCCAAGAGTCCCTCACTCCCTTTCTCTGGAGATTGGAGTGGCTCTCGTGGTAAAATGTCATTTGTTGCTGAGTTTTAATGTCCAACACTAATTCCGGATCACATCTAAGACACAATCCATTTGGTGGGAATGACTGGCTAGAACAGAGATGGAATGATGTCAATTTGTGAAAGTGCTTTGGGTTTAGATCAAGGAGAATTCTGTGATATTTCTTGAAGTTTTCGGCAGTTACCATGATTGAAATATATTTTCTGATAGGAACATTCTAGAAAATTTGGTTGTCAGAGCTTAAGATAGTTAGCATGAGATCTCCATTGCAACACCTCTTTGAAAAATAAGTGGGATTGTATATAGAATTAACTAATGTATATTGCTTCTAAAAGTATATTAAATCGCATATGATATAAGAAAACCATATTCTAATATTTTACAGTAATCCCTTTTAATAATTTTTATTAAAAAAAATTATCAAAATAAATTTTTTCAAATTTACTAAATGATATGAAAGATGAGTATAAATTTGTTCAATAATAATCTTTCTAGCAGCTCAATCACAATACATTGTTAGCAGACATTACAACCATTGTTAACTTGCCGTTTTTAACTACGAATTACAATTGCTTTAATAACATAATTACAATTAAAAATTTTAACTTTTTTTCTTTTTAAAATAAAAAAAAAGATTAAAATGAAATCTTCTATGCATATTATGAATGTATCATGTCAGAACATAATATTCTTAAAAAGAGCACCACGTGCTCGTGGAAGTTAATTTATGTTTTTACCATTTTTAATTGTTTCATTGAATGAGTCACTTTAGTAGGGCAAACAATCCAAAAAACTTTGTCTCGCATTTATAGTTTAAAAATATATCACAATTCCTGCTTATTTCGTTTTATATCATCACGTGCTCAGAATGACATTTTTCTAGGTTTTATTTAATGTAGTCATTAAATTATTATTTTTTTAATCAGAGCCTTTTGTAAATGTGAAGGCAACACGATACTAGAAGCTGATTTTTTTAGATACTCGTGCAGATAATAAAAGTGTGTTTTTTGCACTCTTTATTAAAATTTATAATTTTCGCCTATGACACTTTTGTTGACTCCAAAAATCTCATCCCCAAAACAACATCATGTTCTGACATGATAAAAAATGGTTTCTTTCATTTGAAACCGTGTAAAAAAGTAGAAGGGCTGTTATGAAAAGAATAAAATATAAACGGTTTTAGAAAAGAATACTCTCTCCATTAGCTTTTATGTCTTCGAATTTAGCTATTGTATATTGCATAAAAAATACATTAACCCTTTAACGGGCACAAGCTTTTTTCTTTGAAAATTTTCATTTTACGTTATATTTGGAAAAAGGAAGGAAGCAAAAAAAAGTATTTTTGTTAAAATTTTGTTGTTGTGTTTGTAGTTTAATACAGGGGTGGAAACTACAAATTTTCCACCGTCCCAAACTAGCAATGACATTTTACTAACTTATTCAATAGAAATATATGAAATATAAATAATTTCACAAGTAAATATGATTTTTGTAAAACTATTTATTATTAGTTATTTCACAATTTAAAATTTATTAATTACACATGAAATAAGTGGTAGAAAAACCAGATTTAATGTAAATTATCAAATACATCATTTCCAATTATTCTGATGAAACAACATAACAAGGAACTGAACACAAAGTAACACTGATGTTGAACGTGACACTTTTGTCCGTTTCTAGTTAGTTTTAGAGCTACATTATTTTCAAAATATTTTAAGGTGGTGGTAAGATAATTACCACAGCCTTAAAAAGGGTTAAGTTGCATATTATATAAAAAATATTATATTCTAATATTTTAAAGATATACTTTTTCTAATTTCTATTAGGAAAAATGATCAGAATAAAAGTTTTTAAGCTTCATAAGTGTTATTAAAGATGACTTTCAGTTTTTTTCAGTTACAGTCTTTCTAATAGCTATTAGACAATACACTGTTACCAGAATTATACTTGTCTGTTTGTACTACGAATTATAGTTATTTTAATATACTAATTAAAATGCAATTTTTTAGCAGAATTTATAAAAATATATATTTATAACACTAGTAGGTAATGCATTTATAAGTAAAGAATTGTCATAAAGGATACCAAATAAAAAATTTAGTTATACATTGAGAGGTAGCAGGAATTTTTTCACCTATAGCTTTATTCTTCAGCTGGATAAGAGAATATGAAAATATATTTCAGTATAAATTATGAGAATAATAAATTTGAAATAAACTTTGAGAATTTGTTGCAAATACTCAAATTAAATGCTTACTATTCTGAGGTATAAACCCAGATTTTGTTCTAAAGGTTTTTTGTATTCTTGTATAGGATATCCTTTAAAATCATTTCTCTATTTAACATGTGCTGAAATTTTTGAAATTAAGTGTCTAATTTCCTTGACATTAACTTTTTGATATCGCCATTAGAATTTTGTAATTAGTTAAAAATACTAGTTCTGCCCAAAAATATTGAAAAAGGAAAGAAAGAAACTTTAGAACAGAATGCTAATTAACAAACAATCATTCAATGTTCGTAATATTCAATGAATAACAATTCTGTATTTTGAAGTTTGAATATTGAATAGCTTTAATGCATATCTATAGTATATTACACTGATAAAGAGGAATTTTTCTTTGAATCTACTGTCATAGTTTTTCCACAGGTGGTTTTATAAAAAATAAAAAGCTCTTGATTTTTCCAATATTATTTTGTGATGCTTTGCATTACTAAAGATTTAGATGCCTGTTTGCTGGCTAAATTTTTTTGTTAAGGAAACATTCAGTTTTCTAGACAGACAGTTTAACTTTTATACAATTTGAAGCAACGAAAATTGTCATATTGTTGCAAATACAACTTTATAATAACAATAAAATAATAAAGATATTAAATAAATGTTATTACTATTTGGAATTTAAAATCATTCCAAAAATTCATTTTCTTTGAATAAATGCGTCATCATTATTCAACTCATTTTATACATAGTTTTATATTTTATTCATTGAAAAGGAATCATCATTTTTTTCCCTATCTTTCAAAAATAAATACATAAAATATCGTGTTAAAATATGAAATACATCTTTTTAAAACAACAAAAATCTGAAACCGAAATACAGATTAGTCCAATCAAAAACAGTTTACACAAGTAATTTATATTCAGGGTGAATAAATTAATAAATTGCATGTATTTGAATGAAAAGGAGCATGATGGGTCTGACTTATGAATTAAATACCAGTAAACTTCACGTTTATAACTATTTTTGACTTATCAAAAGAAGATTAATACTTTTCGCCGATAATGCATTAACAAAAAGTAGGGGTATAAATTTCTTGAATATTATTTTTGGTTTAAAAAAAGAATCTTTTCTTAAGAAGTGTTTGATAATTATTTTGTGAAAACGCTTTGATATATTTAAATAATGCAGATCGTTAAATGCAAGTTTAATATATTTTTATGTTAGTTATATTTTTCAATCTATCTCAGTTGGCGTCCTCACATAGAGGCCACGTCTTCCACGTTATCGTTGCAACCCGGTTTCAAGCCCTGATTCCGGAATGGTTGTTCTGTTCTATCTGTAAGGTGAGTGAATGTAACCCCCTCCCCCTCTGTAAAAAGGGGCTGTGCAAGCGATTGTGATGAGTGAGTAGCAAAAGTCGTACTGTTGTCTCTTGTTGGCGCTGCTACAAAACAAGAGACGCTGTTTAGGCTTAAATCTTAACTTCCTCAGTGAGCTTGTACATGTCAAGTGCTATAAGAAACAACAACAATAAATCCCAACTGTTTTTAAAGAATATATATGTAACTGTTGCTAATGTAAAATGCCAAACATTAAAATATACTTGTGTACGGAAATGCTGTATTTTGTTACATTTGCATTTCAACATGCTTCGAATTTTGTAATTCTCATTTTTTATTTTTTTCGTTTAATTTAATTAGGTTTATTTAACATTTTAAACGTTTTTTTCACATATATTCTATGAATTTAATTATTATATAAATACGATATTATATATAATATCATATTTATATAATAGTTAAATTCATAGAATATAAGTGGAAAAACATTTAAAATGTTAAATAAACTTAATTAAATTAAACTAAAAAATAAAAATGTAAATTGAATATGTCTTATATATACTAAAAAATAAAAATGTAAATTACATATTTAGTATATACGACATATATAATTTTACATATGTAAATTACATATGTAGTATATACGACATATATAGTTTACATATGTAAATTACATTTGTAGTATATACGACATATGCAATTTACATATGTAAATTATATATATCGTATATACTACATGTGTTTTATAAATAATAAGACTTTCTATTATAATATTTTACTGAACAAAAACTATAACAAACAAATTATTTTTTAGTGTGAAGATTTAATTTTTAATAATGAAATACAAATTAATTAAAATACGAAAAAATAAGATATTTCAGCTGATTTCTTTATTTATAGACAACCAAATTACATCAGAAAATGTATATTTGATTAATTTACTAAATATACAAGATTAAGCAAGCTAATTACTTAAGAATTTAAGAATTACATAATTTTATTTGACATTATGTTGATGTAATTGAATAAGGAGACAAAATTAGTTAAACCTGTCCCGCTAGAATCTCATAATATGTATATATTATTTCAACAATATGTTAATAAACAACACTAAACAAATAAACGTAGTTAAACAAATTATGCTTCAACATTTTAGAAATCAATTTGCAAGTATACATTTTTGCTTTAATCTCCTTAAATGTTTTGATGCTCAGTAAATGTCTCTATGTTAATTCAGGGGAAACAATGTTTTAATATTTTGTTAAAGTTTTAAATTAATAATATTATATCTATCATCAACAGCATCCAAAATGTATTAAATGATTAATTTTGAAAAAATGGTAATCTATAAAATAATTCAATGTTAAAACATTCATTGACAGGAAATTACACGATAATTATGGATTTAATTTTTGTGAATAAGCCATTTTTTTTTAAAAAAATTGGTTTAAATTTAATTTTTACTCCAGGTGAAAAACCCATCAACTACTAAACTTATGAAAAAGTAGTTACAAGATTCTTTAAATTTTTGAATTATAAGTTATGAAAGTTATCAAATAATAAAATTAGAAAAATGCAGATAATTGTAAAAAGACTATATCATATGAATTATCTTAAAATGAAATTTATTTCAAATCAGTTACTGTTAATGAAAACTATATTATAAAAGCAAAAGGGCTCAAAACAATGTTATTTAGAAAATAAACTGCCATTAGGGAGCTTGTTTTCTTACTAATTCTGTTTATGAGTTTAATATTTCAAAAATTATAATCATTTCAATATATTTAAAACTGTACTAAAAATATGATATTTTTAAACTTGTTTTAATCAATGCTCGCGTTTAATGTTTGGCACATATCTCCATATTTCTCTTAAAATAATAATTTTTAACACTGTCAATAATTTTTATATTTATTTGAATTACTTGACTTAACTTATTTGATGTATTGATGTCATGGTTAAATTAATAATAATATTTACAGGAAAAAAATTTCGGGCTTTTAACAATAACTTAGGTTGTAGCTACAAAGGCAGAGTATTTCAAAGTCTTGTTATCAAAGTGAAACATTTTTCATTAAAAGCTTGAGCATTGTTGAGCGCAATTATCCTCTATATTTGGCCGACTTCATACATGTAACTTCATTTGTTCAATAGAATCAAGCCTGTTGAACCAAAAGAAACATCTACAGCTCCTATTTTCTTTATATTCTTCAATTACGTCATGTAGGAAAATGATGCAAAATTATTTGAGTCTGTTCGGCGTTTCTGTGCAATGACGTCACTTTTGGTTGGCTCTCAATTTATTGTTCTACATTCTTACTTTTAAATAATTAATTCTACGAGAATATCGTTTGATTTCTTTCAAATTTTTTTTAAGTTTAATTATTGAACTCTTGTTATGTTTCATACACAACTTACATTTTATTATTTAATGTTTTTTGAGAATTTTATAATAATGCGTTTTGAATTTAACAGCAATTTTATAAATTGTAATTGTTTTTCTAAAATTCTGCAAATATTAGGTAAATATTTGAATAAAATTTTAAAACCAAGCTGCATTTTGTTCATTGGAATTTATTATATATATAATAATTATCAAAATATTACAATAATGGAGAATTAGGGATCCAATTACTTGCTGCTACTTTTTTGTTAGTTTCATCTACTCTGTTTAGGCAACAGATAAACATGGTTAAAAAGTTCTGAAAAATCATATTAAATGTGTAAAAAGAAAAGTGAGATATTTCGTCAATTTTATTCTTATTCTGAAATTCATGAGATGTGGAAACCATAAGCAATATTTAACTTACATGTAAGTATCATGAAGAAACATAATTAACGATAATATTTTTGAAGTGTTGTATTCACATTAATTCAATTTTTCAAGACAGACTGTAAAATTAGAATATCTATATGCACTTAACGATTATGGAACTGTATGCATATCATGATTTATATATTTCCAATTTCTCACTGGTAATGTTATATTCTCTAAAGACTGGATGTGGTTGACTTGTTTTTGATACGCCGGCTTTGAAATTTATTCCATGATTAAAATTGTTGTAAATATCCATCTTAAAACTATAGAAAATGATTCTTTTCAGTTTTGCACTAATTTAACGTAATCTACTCTTTTGCTTTCTGTACATTTTCATCGTTGAGAAAATAAATTGCAAAGAGCTTAATCAATTCTGAAAAATGTAGAGTGTGTTTAATCAATTCCGAAAAATATTTGGTGCTTTTGTTTCACTCAGCACTCGTAGTTATAGTAACCATTTTTTATCAAATTTTTTGTGAAATTAATAAATTCTTAAAAACTTCATCTAAGTTATCATTTGATAAAAATTTTTACTTAAGGAAATTACGTCGGAAAAAACTATGAGGAACATTTAGAATTAACAAAACTTTTATTTAAAGATACAGAATTATTTTTTCTCTGAATTTTTACCTTTTATATCGTTGTATATTATCCACAGCAGAATAAGTAATGATAAATGATTTTTTTATTCGAAGTTATAATTTTAAAATTTCTTTATTGATTTTATTATTTATATTGACCTTTCAGAGCAGCAGAAAAACCGAAATTAGTTTCTAGAACTTATTGAATTGTTTTTTTTTTCATTAAGGAATGTAAAGATCAATTTATATTTCCAATTTCATCACGGGGTATTAATCAAAATCAGCTTATTTATTGACTTTTTAAACTTGCATTCCAATTATTAAATAAAGATAGAATGAACCATCATGAGTAAAGAGGAATTGTTTTGATCAACTCATAAACTAAAAGAAGAAGTAGGTGCTTTGGAGGGTAAACTCAAGCTGCTTTAGCAAACGTGTGACCGCTGATGTAATATATTTAAGAGTTTACGGAATCGAAAGAAAAATATAGTGTGAAATGAAAAACCTGTTCTATTTAATCAAAATAAACTATTATTTCCATTAGTGAATTCAATTTTAGAAACGATTCCCATGTTATTGAATAATTTGGGTGAATATGGTTGTGGATAGCCTTTTAAAAACTATAATTTTTTTAATTGATGATTAACAATGATTGTTAATCATTGTTAATCACGAAATTGATGATTAAAAATGATTAATTTTTTTAATATAATTTCTTAATTCCTTTTATTATTGTTATTGCGGTTTATAGTTATTTGTTATTGTACTTACTTCGATGACTTGCTATGTGACATAATTAAAACTAATTTGAACATTTGATTACAATATTTTTGATAATAATTTGAATTGCTTTGAATTTGTTTCTCTGGGATTGATAGAACAAATTCATAGCAATGCGAGTACAAGTATTTTGTTTCTTCGAAATTTAAATACGTTAAAAGAACTTATTCTTTAAATCAGATTGAAAATTGTAGAACGAAATTATCGAAGGTATTTATTTATTAACTTAATAAAAAAATTCTGCTATTATTCTCCTCTTAATGAATTTAATTCTGTTTGCATGACAAAGATTTTGAAAAATAAAAGTTTTTTTTTTCATTCACTATTATTTTTAAAATTATAATTTAATTTATAAGAGAATCTTTGAAAAAAATTAATAATAAATACTCTCAAAATCTTAATATTATGGATCACATCTGAGGAAATTCAAATTTCCTTAAATTCAGAAATCATTAATAAAATATGGATATTAGATATTTCGAAAAGCAAAAAATTAATATTCCTATTGTTTTGTCATTGATGGAAGAACTGTGAAAAGCAGGACAAATAATATGTATATAAATTTCAAAAATTATAAAATATATTTCATTGTGTTTACTTATATCTAATAACGTATGAAATAATTATCTATATATTGCACCAATCTACATTTTTTACGCCATGATAATGGATAGAAGAAACATTTGCATTACTTTTGATTTATATAAGTTAAGTGCATTTTCTTTATTAAAAATCTATTTTAAACATTTATCAGATTTATAAATATTAATGCCTGTGACCTAGAACAGAGGTAGCGTGTTTTCCTCGTGATATGGGCGTCCTGGATTCGAGTTCAGGTTAGGGCATAGTTGTTCTTCTGTGTTCTATCTTTGAGGCTTGTGAATGTGTCCCCTGTAAAAAGAGGCTGAGCAAACAAATGTGATGAATCTGTAGCAAAAGTCGTGCTCTTGGCCCTAGTTGGCGCTACTTCTAAAACAAGAGACGCTTGTTTCGTCTTAAATCCTCTGATGCATTAGTGGGCTTGTCTACAGCAACTGCCATTACTAACAATAAAAAAACATAAGAATTAATAAATATTTATTATTAATGTACAAATGTTACTAAACGATTTAGAAATGAATCTGCAATTACACTTCAAAATTATTCAATAAATAATGATAATAAATTCCGTTTATCATGGCTGTATGTAATAATTTATTTACAAATTGAAATGCATCAATTATTTCTGATTTTTTTCTGCTATTATTCTCTGTTTAATGAATTTATTTCTGTTTACATGAATTAGATTTTGAAAAAAAAAATTGAGAATTAATTTATCAATTTTTTTACTTCCCATTTATTACATATAAGATTTTGCTTATTTCGTCTTAAATCCGCTGATGCATCAGCGGGCTTGTCCATGGCAAGTGCTATAAGTAACAACAAAAACATAAGAATTAATAAATATTTATTATTAAAGTACAAATGTTACTAAACATTTTATAAATGAACCTGCATTTATACCTCAACATTATTCAATAAATAATGATAATAAATTCTGTTTATTATGGCTGTAGGTAATAATAAATTTACAAATTGAAATTTATCAATTATTTCTCCATTTTTTCTGCTATTATTCTCTGTTTAATGAATTTAATTCTTTTTACATGAATTAGATTTTGAAAAATAAAAATAAAAAAAATTGAGAAATAATTAATCAATTATTTCTCATTTTTTTACTTCCCAATTATTACATATACGATTCTGCTTATTTCGTCTTAAAATCGCTGATTCATCAGCGGGCTTGTCTATGGCTAGTGCCATTAGTAACAACAAAAACATAAGATTTAATAAATATTTATTGTTAATGTACAAATGTCACTAAACGTTTTAGAAATGAATCTGCAATTAAACCTCAAAATTATCCAATAAATAATTATCAAAATTTCCATTTTTCACAGCTATAGGTAATAATTTATTTACAAATGGAAAATTTCCATTTATTTTTCAACTTTTTTACTTTCTAACTATTAAATATGATTTGCATATTGAACAATTTCTGTTTATCGTTCCAGGAACTATCTCATCTTTCGACCTGGCAGCCCCGACTTTCACCGTCGAACCTCCATACCAAGTGGAATTCTACAACACAAATGGTGCGGAAATACCATGCTCTGCCCATGGACGACCCAGTCCTTACATAAGTTGGGTGAGGCGTGTGGATGCCGTCGTGGAAGACATTCCTGGGCTGAGACACTTGAGGCCGAATGGCTCTCTGGTGTTCATGCCTTTTGGACCTGAAGATTACCGGCAGGATATCCATGCTTCCATTTATAAGTGTGTGGCTTCGAATATTGTTGGGACTGTAGGAAGTCGAGATGTCCACGTTAGAGCAGGTAAATGCACTTCTTTCTATATATTTTTTGAGAGTTTTTAGAAAGTTGGATATTTTTGGTGGTGGTTCAATCATGCATTGCAATTGATTTTGTCACAGAATCTATTTCATTAAAAAATAAACCAATTCATGAATCTTTTCTCTTGGGTTGATTTGTTCAGCTCATTTCTTATTAAATACTTTGAGGTAGAGTTTATAGAGAATTAGTACCAAAATGTTTTTCTTTTTTTGAGTATCTAGATATAAACTTCTTAATGCCATCAAGGGAAACATAAGACGTATAAACTTAAGTCAGAAGTAAGTTGATAGTGGAAGAAATTTTAAATATAACTGACAGACACGAAAATGCACTGAGGAACAGAATGTATTAAATAACACAAATTAATTATATTAAATACAAATTAAATGCGTTGAATTTAAATTAAATGTATTAAATACAAATTAAATGCGCTGAATTTAAATTAAATGTATTAAATACAAATTAAATGCGTTGAATTTAAATTAAATGTATTGAATACAAATTAAATGTATTAAATTCAAATTAAATTAATTAAATGTATTGAATACAAA
>JAOUZG010036900.1:4406968-4421408 GCA_026289955.1 Argiope argentata | reverse complement strand
AAATGTATTGAATACAAATTAAATGAATTAAATGTATTGAATACAAATTAAATGAATTAAATGCAAATTAAATGTAGTGAATACAAATTAAATGTATTAAATACAAATTAAATGAATTAAATGCAAATTAAATGTAGTGAATGCAAATTAAATGTATTAAATACAAATTAAATGAATTAAATGCAAATTAAATGTAGTGAATACAAATTAAATGTTTAAAATGTATTAAATAAGCATAACAAATACAAATTAAAAATAAAACAAATATTACTATTAAAAAATTGAAGATAAGAAACGGAAGACGCATTTAAATATCAAACAGCAAATTTTATAGAACAGTGAAACAACTTTTTTTGTTGTCTTTCCTACGTCAGCAACATATGGGAAATTTACCAAGTCAATTTCTTATCCTGTTTGTTTATCCCTTTCATTAATATACTAAACATTATGCTTTCATTAATCAATGAAATAATTTTCATCATTCAATGACACTATTTCCAGCAATACTGCAGAGAAAAATCTTTTAAAAAAAGTACAATTTTGAGAACTGATTGTTCTTTATAATTTTATTAAAAGAAATGTCATAAGATTATTCATTTCTTCAAAGAAAAGTTGAAATATTTTTAATAAATTAATTTTCATAGTCAAGTTAGTTTTGAAACATCGATTATAAAGAAAACAGGAAACATAAATATAATTTCCTACATAAAAAGTTCGTTAATGTCAGCGAATAATTAAATACATAAATATAATTACATTTATAAAAATTTCATTAATGACGGCTAATAATTAAATGCACAACATATTTCCAGTGTAACAAAAATATAATTGTCATCTTCAGCATTCATTAACGGCATTTGTTAAATTTTTCTGCTTACATACTGAGGTACTTATAATTAGCAACATATTTTAACCATGTTTCAGCTATTTTGAGAGTCTGAAAATCTAATTTTTCCGATTGAAAATATCTAGTATTTTCTACCTATTTATAAAAAAATGGGGTTTTTTTGTTCTTTTTTTCTTTTTAGATAATTAAGAGGATTTCTAGATATCAATTTAAAATTTATCTGTATATTCATTAGGAACCTATTTTTAAAAATATTTATTATGTTTTCCATTCATAATGTACTTTTTATAGTATTATCCTCTATATTGAATAAATTCAGAAAAAAAATGTTATTAAGTTTTAAAATTAAGGGGATTTCTAGATATCAATTTAAAACCTTATATATATATTCATTAGAAAACTGTTTTTTTTTTTAAAATATTTATTATGTTTTCCATTCATAATGTACTTTTTATAGCGTCATCCTCTATATTCAATTAATTCAGAAATAAGAATAATTAAATGTGTTTAAGTTTTATAATTAAATAGATATCTATATATCAATTTAAAATCATATCTATATATTCATTAGAAACCTGGTTTTTAAAAATATTTATTATGTTTCCCATTCATAATGTTTTTTATATAGCCTTATCCCTTATATTGAATAAATTTAGAAATAATAATTATTAAATATTATAAGGTTTTTTAACTAAGGGGATTTCTATATATCAATTTAAAATCGTAACTATATATTCATTAGAAACCTGTTTTTTTAAAAATATTTATTATGTTTTCCATTCATAATGTACTTTTTATAGCCTTATTCCCTATATTAGATAAATTCAGAAATAAAAATTATTAAATGTTATAAAGTTTATTGTTATTTAAATAATAGGTAAAATTAAATGCCGTCAAAATTTAACTCAATTAATTTTTTATGAAATTTCCATTTTTTCACAGATATATAGTATAGAAAAAAAAATTTCTCCATACTAAATTCAAACAGATGCGTCTTATATTTTAATAAGCAATGACATTTAGTATAAAATTTTTATAATCCTAATATATGCCCAATGAATAAATAATAAAATCTATGCATCTCATATATCATATCTATCTATTATTACTACGTATATACATTCTCATTAGTTTCAGTTCTTCTCAAATTTATTACTCTCCATAAATAAAATAAATTCTTGAATTTGAAATAAATAACAATATATGCATTTCCGTGATGTTTATAAATTTGTTTACAGCACATGCCTCAACATAGATTTATTTATTTTTTGAAAATAAATTAAGAAAATGATTCGACTTGGAAGAAGTTTCCTTTACTTGCTGTGAATTAGCAATAAACAAATAACTTATTTCTCGCAATTTACCTAAAGATGAACAAAGCGGTGCAATTCTAATCTTAAACCTAGAACAGGAAACTGTGGAAATATTTACGAAAGGGAATATTTCTATTTAAAAAAGCTAATGGAAAATATTTAAGAATTTCTCAGGCTCTCTTAAACTCCTGCTGCTAGTAGGAGACTGATTGCAGTTGTTAAAATCACCGCAGTAGAATTTATTTAAGGAAAAGCAATCTTATTCAGATAGAGTAACTTATCAGCTGTTTGGAAAATAATGTTGATTTTATTTAACGCACAGATGCCTTACAATTAATTAAATTTTCTTTTCTACTTTCAAAGGAATTTGAGTAGCAGTAAAGAGTTCTATCGTTATATTCTGATAAATCTCTGTTTGTTCTTTCATTTAAAATAAATATAATATGCAACCGAAGTAATTTCATGTGAATAATGTATATGAACATGAAAATCTAATACTATTTAACTAGTCACCTCTGTTTATCAGATTGTCCTAATGGGTTATTGGCTTGGGATTTTATTCAATTATTAATATTTGATTGATTTATTTTAAACAAAAAATTAAATCTGCCATGCATCTTTCAATGTATCATGTCAGAATATAATTTCTTGAACAGCCGAGCTCCATGTGCCCGTTCCAGTTAAATTATATTTTTATTCATTTTAATCGTTTCATTGAATGAGTCACTTAAGTATTGCAAACTCCCAAAAAACGTTTTCTTACATTTATTGTTTAAAAAAATATCACATTTCCTATTTATTTCATTTCATATAATCACGTGCTCAAAATGACATTTTTCTAATATTTATTGGTTGTAGTCATTAACTTATTTTTTTTAATCGGAGCTTTTGTGAATGTAATTATCTACGCGTTAATAAAACCTGATTTCTTGAGATGCTCGCACAGATAATAAAATTTTTATTTTTCGCCTACGGAATTTTGTTGACGCCAAAAGCCTCATTCCAAAAACAACATCATGTTCTGGCATGATAATATAAATTTAATAGGTTAAATGTACTATTAATTATTTTAGATAATGAAATAAAAGCGAAAATAAAAATTATACTATTGATTTAAAGTCCAAAGAAAATATAAATTTATCTCGGTTTTAGTAGTACTAAAGGCACTTACGTATTATATCGTCCAACTTGATCGCCAAATTTGAAGTCGTCTCCAATGAGTTGCTAAACAACCAATTATGGCAATCTGGCCATGGTATAATCCGTTGATCTTTATCTCCAAATTTAAATCCGTCACAAATGAGATACTAAACCGTTGGCGATTGTTGGTGAAGACGCTATAATACGTAAGTACAGTAGTAAAAACGCATGTATGAAAGGTTTTATGGAACAATGAAATTAAATTGTATATCATTTGAACAATAAAAGCATTGCTGCATATCAAATTTATTTTTTTAAATTCAATTGAGATTAAAAAAATTAATGATTTATGAAATTGTCATCATCGAAAAGTATTTTTTAAATTTCAGTTTGAAAAAAATGATCATTGGAGCGAGATAATAATTGAAAAGGGCAGTAAAAATGAGTTCAGCTATATTTTAGGTTTAATTAAACAATTAAACTCGATTTTTGTTAATTAACCTTAAAAAAAAGAAAAGCATCACTTATAAAATTTCCAATTAACTTTGTGCTCAAAATTAAAAGGACATACACACACTTTTAATTGTAAGCACAAAATTAATGTGAAATATCATGGTTTTTACTTTTCATATTTCCCAAGTATATTTCCAAACTCTTCAATAAAGACATAAATTCCCTCACAGAAGATAATAAAATATGATCAATCATCCATAGAAAAATGTAGGTAATTTAGGATCATGTTTCTTTTAAATAATGCTACGTGTCAATGCATATCAACCATATGACAGCCATATGATATTCAACCAATATTAATGAGTTCATCTAGGCTATTCACGGAAATTAGCCGGTTACCATCACTGGTTAGATAAATTTCAGAAAGTATCTGAATCTTATTCTCTTGGTTGTCTTTTCCAGAATATAATAACTTCCTGACAAGACGAAATATTTCATTGTTCATAGTTTCCTCTCACTGATTTTTCAATAAGGCTGGGAAGCTATAATCAGGTGACTGGCATTGATATGTTGTTGTTGTGGTGGTGATCCCCTTGGTCTAGAACTTTATACCAAGTCCAAAAGATCATGTCGCACCAAAAGGTCAAAAACACTCTCGCTCTCATCCGACAGTTGCTTCTCAGAGGCACCGATACAAGAAATAATAGGAGAGGGAGAGGCAATAGCCAAGCAAATGCAAGTAGAAAAGGTCCAGTTAGGACCATCGAAGGTCAGACTTCTAATGTGGACAGACTTTAGCCTAGATAAGGCAGATTCGGCGTCTCGAGTGGGTGTTCTGCAAAGATAAACCACTGCTCTCTGCGACGTACCAATCGTGTTCTGAAAGGAATCCTCCAAATTGAGTTTACTTTGTCAATAAACATGGAATGAATCTCTGAGACTTTTAAAACAGATGATGAAGGAGTAGAGAGTTTACTACCTTCTACGGAAAGTCGATCAGCGACATCATTTCCATGGGTACCAATATGATAGAGAATCCATTGAAAACACACAGAACCTAGCCAATTCGGCAACAATATCTTGCCCCAATTTATCCTAAATGCATGGCTTAATTTATCATCATTAGTATTCGCACTGATATTCAGCGAATATTGATGAGTTCATCCAGGTTGTTCACGGAAATTTGTCGATTGCCGTCACTGCTTAGATAAAATGCAGAAAGTATCAGAATCATATTTTATCGGTTGTCTTTTCCAAAAACTAAATTAATTCACTGACAAGACGAAGTATTTCATTGTCAGTGGTTTACCCTGATTGTTTTTTTTTTCAATTACACTGGCACGCTTCAATCATGTGACTGCCACTAATATTCAACCATTATTAATAAGTTAATCTTGGATGCTCTTGTGAATTCGTGGGTAGTTGTCACTGCTTAAATAAAATGCAGAAAGGATGAGAATGATATTCTCTGAATTGTCTTTTCCGGAAACTAAATTAACTCCTTGGCAAGACGGAATATTTCATTGTCAGTCGTTTCTCCTGAATGTTTTTTTTCAATATGGCTGGCAAGCTTTTATTATTTCGTTATAATTCGTTTCCAGGAAATCGTTGATCCTCGTTTGAGGCTGACTGAAACATCAGACTATATGCATACTGGTAAATTGTTGAATTATAAATGTATTTTAATAGTTTTCCAGTATTTATTCTGCAAGGGCTGTTAATACTATGCTACTGAAAGGTTGAAGGAACAAAAAAATTATATTATTAACATCAGAAAATTCTACTTTTACTTTATTCAATATTCTCAAATTGATTCAATATGTAAGAGATAAAAAAAGGATTCAAAAATATTTTCCTTTACGAAATTTTATTTTTTGATTAAATTATAGTAGTCGTTTTTGAAAAGTAGTGAATATACGAAAAATGATAAAGGTTTTTAACAAAGTATGCAAAACTTATCGATTCACATGTAGATATTTTACTTTTTATTTTAGCATATCGTATTTTTCAAACTAATTCATGTCATACATTTTATTAGCTTTCACGTTCAAATATTAGCTTGCTTCAAAGGTGGAAAAAATAGAAATCTTCAACAAAATTCTTTCAGTATGATAAAAGCATGAACGAAGCATCAAAAATGGATAGCATTCTTGAAAAATAGAAAGCTGAGTTAGGTAAATAATTTCCTTTTCGAAAATCAGGTTCTCCTTTGGCATAAATAAACCAGTATAGATTAAAAATATAAAAGTTTTACGATGGTAGGTCTTTGTAGAATACTTTTATTCAAAAATAATTGAAAACTGCTTCAGAAATGACATAAAAAATAATTTAATATTAATTTATTTCCTTTACCTTGTTCACTTTTTTCTCTTCTGGTTTTTCGTATATATTATATTAACAAAGAAAATAAAATCTAAACCCTTGCTTAATAATTTATACAGTGTTATTCCAAATTCATGATACAAATATTTAAAAAAAATCAGCAATGTATTGTATCAGTGTTCTTAACCACAGTGTGATTCCATATTTATGGTAGGGAAAGAGAGGTAGAAAACAAAAATCCAAATAACAATCCCATAAAAAAACCAAGTCCAAATTCACGTTGTTGTTGATACTTATGGCACTTTCAATGGGCAAGCCCCGTTGATACATCAGCAGGTTTTAAGCCGAAGATAAACGTCTCTTGTTTCAAGTAGCGCCAACTAGGGCCAAGACTTCGACTTAAGCTGCATACTTATTATATTCGTTTGCACAACCCCTTTTTACAGGGGGCACAGTCACACATCTAAAAGATAGCACACATTGGAACGACCACGCCTGAACAGGTACTCGAAGCTGGGACTCCCAGAACACGAGGAAGACGCGCTATATCTTGGAAAGTCGCCTCAAGAGTTGCAAAGCAATATTAGGGATTTTTCAAGACATGCCTCGTAATTTTAGACCACGGTTCGATGACGAGGATAACACCTGAGTTGGCACCCTTTCCTCACACCAGCGGGGGGACTGCTGCTTACTGACTTTTGTTGCTAATGTGCAACAAACCCCCTTACACGACAACTTTTCGGTGGAATCGGATCTCAATGCTGAAACCCTACGGCTCATGAACCAAGATCTTAACCCCAGGTTACCACGACCCTTGTGAAAGGTGGCATAAAATTCCAAGAGAAGTTTAATAATACGACCCGATGTAACACAATTATGCTGCCTATAGTTAGGAAATTTCGTTTGCGTTACATTGTGTCAACAGAAGAGTATATCTTACCCTGGTGAATATTACAGTGTGTTCAACTGTAGAAATCTACATAAAGTTGTGCCTGCATTACGAAAGAAAAACATTTCTTTTTGCAAGAATCTGCAGATGTCCTTGAAAATCTGCACGAATGATATGATCATTGCTACAATGAGGCGGTGAATATTTTTAACACCTACATTACGCCTAGCTCAGTAAATCAGTACTCTAACAGTGTGTATACATGTATGTTAAATTCTTTTGAAGAAAAATAAATTAACGGATGTTAATACTGTAATTTGTACATATTTTCATCTCAATATTGCATATTTTGGGTTATGCTGAATTTTAAGAAAAAATTTTACAGTACATTTATTTTAAAAAAATCCTTTATTGTAATAGAATTTTTGGCGCAAATGAAAGAAATAAACGATGAAAAGAAAAAGAAAACATTGAATGATGATGTCTATGATAAGCCTAACAGCCAGCTCATTTCTCTTCACTCAAAATATTCGCAGAAAAAAGTCGAAATTCCTTTCTTTATTTATACATTCAGGGTGTCTCGATTCACCTTCATAAATTCAGAAACCAGAAACTACTTTTTTTTCTAATTTCTACACTGGTGAATAAATTTTAATGAATATTTCAACAGTACATTTATTTAAAACAATCGTTTATTGTAAATGACTGTATGGGTGAAACGACAAAAATAAGAGATGCAAAGAAAGACAAAAACAGTTAACGATGGCGTCGCTGAGAAGCCCAACAAACAACTCATTTCTCTTTTCTTCCTAGTAATTTCCTGTGTTTGTGCCCAACCGTGTCGCTTGCACCCACCCATTTCTATCACAACAAAAAATTGTCTTAACCCTTTGGGCCGACTAACCTTTAAATTCTAAACTGAAATATATAAGAAAATGTAGGTAACCTATTTAGATTTTTACAAGAACACAGTTAAATTTTGTAGAAATTATCGTTTTCATTTTGAGGGTGTACCATCGCCTGGAACAATGCAATGCAGAGTCAAGAAAAGTGCGACTAAGCGAAAATTGTGGTGAAGCGGAAAAATTAGCAAAATATTTGGAATTTGATTAACGAAAGCATTAAGTTATGCATGTGAAGCATATTGAGCATGATCCAAGGCGCATCACAAGAATGCAAATTGAGATTCTCAATCAGAGAGCAATTTTTGAAGCATTTTTGGTGTTTGGATTAATTATATATTTAAAATATTTACAAAATTAAATTTAAAAAAACGTTAGTGAACCTTAAAATGAAAAGCAGGTAACTCCATACAACCATCTATATAACAATTGACAAAGCTACAGGGAATAAAAATAGAAAATAAATTAAAGAGACTTCCAAAATTTTAGACCCATAGGAAGGGATTGTCACTTCCAAGAATTCTGATCCTCCCAATTATTATTCCTAGAATTGAGTTCTTTTTCCACGAAAAAAGAAGGGGAAGAAAAAACCAAGACACTATTGTACCTTTTCCGTCATATCATCTTTAAAGTACCTTTGTACCTTTTACAATTGTACCTTTTCCGTCATATCTGCGATCAAAGGCTGGGATGGCCTGGTTGGTAGGGCGCTGGACTTGTACTTTTTAGGTTACGGGTTCGAAGCTCACCAGCCAAAAAATTCCCCGAGTGCATGGAGACTGGCGCTCGTTAAATATGTCCATGATCGCAAAGTCCTCCATGTCGAGAGTAATACCATTTAGAGTACTGGGTCAGAGGTGATCGTTCTCTGTTCCAGGTTTAAATTAAGGTCTGAGATGAATGAATGAATTTGCATAAATGAAGTCCGCCTCCTAAAAAGGGTTGTGACGTGTGAGTAGCTAAGTAGAACTCTAGGCCCTAGATGGCGCTAAGTGTGAAACAAGGAGACACATTTCTTAGGCTTAAATCATCTGCTGATTGTATCAGCTTGGGCTTGTCCAAAGCAAGTGCCATTAGTCACAACACAACACAATCAGTTCAGTTTTCTAGTAGATGGAACACTTAATTTTATCCATCTTATTATACGTATGCTTTCTCTTTAAATAAATTTAAAATATTTAGAATAAACAGTTTAAGATACAGGCAACAAAATAAAATTATAATTATTTTTCTAAAAATTATTTTTTAATAAAAAATTAGCAAAATTCTTCGAAAAATTACGCTTTAACATAAATAAATCTTAAAATTATGGTTCATTTTGATGTAAAAATGCGTTTTATTATTAAAAGAGAAGGTTAAAAGTGATTCTTTCATGTCAACTATTCCATTTATAGTTGAATTTAACGATTTTAGAAACCCGCCAGTTTAGACGTTCCTTGTAGCCGCAAGAGTTTTAATGCACCACTAATGAGAAATTCCGTAAAATATTTTCACTCATGTAGAATTTAAAAACGGAATATCTTGTTCCAATTGAATTGAAATATTTTGTATTTATGACTGAAGAATTATGCAGTTAGTTTTATTTCCTTCTTGAATTGTATCCATATTCTTAATATTTATCTCCCCTCCAGGTTTGTATCATGTATTTGGATCCTTTGCTTAATAAATTGCGCAATGTCATCTGTAGTTAAAATTAACGAATATAACAGTCATCTATAGTTAAAAGTAATTTATATAGAAGACCTTTCTCTTTATATATAACTAAAATTAATCTATGTTCAAGTGAGTTTAAATGCGTAATAATTTAAAACTATCCACATAATCTGTAAATAATCTAAGAATCTGTAAATATTTGAAGAGAAGTAGTTATATTTGGACTGCGAAAATATGTTTATTTGCATAAGATAATGCGCAAATAAACTATTTAGAATTAAGGTCAGAACTGTAATTATAATTTTAATAATTTTACAGCCATTTGAAATATTTTAATAGTTATAAAATTATGATAACGTTATGAATAAATGTTGATGACTCAATTTTTAAAAAAGTGAACCTAGAATGATAAAAGAGAAAAGAAACAAATTTTTTCTCTATAGTGATTTTATGTGAATGTTGCAGGAAATGGGAGAAAACTTTATTTGTGACGTTCAGATTCAATAGGCAATACTAATATTAAACTATTTCGATTTTTAATATTAGATTTATATATACCTTATTGCACAAAATCATATTACAATATTAATACATGTTTTTTTTTTGTTATATGAGCTAGATATTTAGTGTATCGAAAAACATTATGGAGATATCGTGCAATTTTTTGTGATAATATGATATGTCAGATGAAAAATATTGACGCTATAAGAAATTGGAATTCATATTAAACGTTTTTGCTCAAAATGAAAGAGCAAATTTCAAATATTTTTTGCTAATGTAATACAATAGATAGAGGCACATCACTGTATAGAAAAAAATTGTTGTCTTGATTTTTTTCTCTAGGTTTTAAAATTTTTTATTAATGTTCTTTTTTATTTTAATGATATTTTTGTAATTCGAAACCTTTAATTAAGATATTTTAATGATGAAAAATCAACAATATTGCATTGAATAAACTTGAATGCATTAAATTTTTTAATAATTTTGAAAACAATTTTGCTTTTCAATACAAAAATACAATAAATTTTTTTAAAAAAAATACGGAAATCTATGTTTATTGCCATAATGATAGCTGATATTTTATCTACATTCAATCATTTAATATTAAATTATTGTAATGGAATAAAATTAAAGCCTTCTTAAAATAATAGATGCGCAAAAGTGAAACATTTCTCTGTTTAGTTATTTAGCAAACTCTTAACATTGTTTCTAAGACATAAATTCTGAGAAAGGTTTGAATTAATTGTGCACGAACATTTTAAGATTGTTTCTGTAAGTTAAATTAATGGAACCCAAGTAATTAACAATTAAATTCATTCTTAAATGTTCTGGAGATTGATTGAAATTTTAAGAAAATATTTATCTTACTTGTAATGTTTTTAAAATTTATTATAGATTCATAAGATTCTTGTTATTTCAAAATTGTAAAAAGAATTTTTGGTCGACTTCGTAATTTGATTTGATGAGTAAATAATGTAAAGTAATTCCTACTATGATAACTTTGTTTTGAAATGAAAGTTATAATTACTAATCGTGTTAAAACTTATGATAGTAATAAATATATAAATTGAACTGTCAATTGTATATGAAAAGAGCAATTTCATAACAAACCATATTTTTTTTAATAAAATTTTCATAATACCTTTTACACGTATGAGAAACACACTTGAAACATATTAATCATTGGAAGGACTATTTTTAAATGGTTTATATCATATTGATGTATTATGCAGTTATATGATAACTAATACTACAAGGAAAGTGCTTCATGGTAATCTTATGATGCATTATTTTAATGCGAAATTTAAAGAAAAGAGTGTTATATGAATTTACTTATGATGCGTCCAATGCCGAATCCTCTACAGTTCAAAAACAGTCTTATTAATACAAATATAAATTTTTATTGTTTGCAAATAAATAACTTCTTCATAAAATATCCAACAAATAATTCTCATAAGGGTACTAAAAAGTTTATTTAGAGTGAAAATAGAAAGTATGTTTCATTTAGCTTTATACGAAATTGTCAGCTGAAAATTGTTACGGTCACACCTTAATTTTCTAATAGACCAGGATGATGTTGTACATTAGTGTTGATGAAATAAGTCATTAACGAAAATTACATGCATATTCGGCACATCCTAATGACCTAACACGCCTATTCTCTGAAGACCCCCATCACTATTGGAAACTAACGCAAGAATAAAATCACTGCTTGATGAAATGCCATTTCAGTTAAATTGAACTATTTCGCTTTTTTTCATTCTTTTAACATTTTCCCAAGGGATTTGCAGATGAAACGATAATTTTCCCTTTTCTACTTAAGAAATGAATATAGCATTTATTAAATTTGCTTAACATGTTATAGAAAAATATAGAACACTTTGTTTGATTTCTAGTGTTTAACAGCATTAAATATGGATATGAATATGCTATAATAGCCGTTCAAATACCTGTTGGTTATTTTTTTCGACCCATCAGAATATATTTCGAAATACTATTCACAATGATCTTATAGATTCAAATTTTTTCTACTTCGTAGAAAGAAGAATTTCTTTCTGCTTCTTTAGAGAAGAGCGAGAAACAGCGGATGAGGGGAAAAGAACTAAGGATAATCGAATGATAAAACAAGTAATTAAAAACAATTTCTTGAAATCAATTCCTACTTTGGATGTTAGAAAACTTATTTTTAGTTATTTTTTATTGAATAATTACAATTTGGGGACTCGTGCTCCGCTTTACAACGGAAGGAATGGTTAAATATTTTCGAAGGGTATGGACCCCTGAGCACCCTAATATCTATCATCTTCGACTCAGATCCCCTGTGGTAAAACTTTTGAATAGAGTACTTTTCGACGAGGTTCGAACTCTCAGCACAAGGGATGCGAATTCAACAACCTACCAACCAAACTAACTGAACTAACAATTACAACTAATATAAAAGACTACTATAAAAACGAGAAAATTAGTTTTTGATTAATTAATGCAAAATAACGAATTAATACTTGAAAAAAACTATATTAACCTCAAATATAATACACTAAAAGTTAAAAAAAATTACTTGAACTTAATTGGATGAATAAAAAGTATTTTATTAACGATTGAAAATAATTTGAATAGAAAAAATATTTTTAACATAATATATAAGGTGTTCATTACTTATTGTTGGGGTTTCCGTGCCTCATAACTTTCGAATAAAAAATATTACGCAAAAACCAATTACGAATTCATAAATTACAACTCAAAGAATTTTACGTGGCAACAATGTGATCTTAGCGCATTTGCAGTCTGGCTGATTATGACGCCATAAATAAAAACTACGACCGTGCAAGAAAAAGTAATGTGTGTATTGTGGTTTTCCGAAACTAATGCAGTCATAACTACTCAACGTCGCTTCAGGACCACGTAAAAGAAAGATCCACCTTCGAATAATTCTATCAGACGCTGGATAATACAATTTCAGGAAACTGGTAGCGTTTTACACCGAAAGGGAGTGGGAAGACCAAGCACTTGACCGGAAAATGTTGATTGCATACAAAAAACGTTTACTCGAAGTCCACGAAAATCAACGAAACAATCAGCTGTGCAATTGCATATGCCGCATACGACGATATTGAAGGGCAAGCATGAGAAAATTCATTAATCTTTTTGATATCATTAATAAAATTCTTTGTCTGGAATTTACTAATACACAATCGCCTTCAGCTGAATGCCTACAAAGCTCAAAATGTGCAAGAATTATACTTTAATATCATTATGAAATTCTTTGAGTTGTAATTTATAAATAGGTAATCAATTTTTGCGTAATATTTTTATTCGAAAGTTAAGAGGTACGGAAACCCCGACAATAATCAATGAACACCCTACATATATAATTTATTATAGTATATAAATTACTGTATTTTTGAAGATTCCATCACAATTAGCATTTATCTCTGGCGAAAGCATTAATCTCTGTATCTGTGTTTAAGCCTCTATCTCTGTAAATAATTTTAATCACGTGCCTCAGTAAGAAAGCATGTTTTGGTACATACGTTCGCTTACAAATAATTAATTGACGGAATTAAAGATGAGTGAAAATATTAGAATTTACACTTATCACATCTCGAGCCAACGCTTAGTCGTCTCTCTTGGTGAAATTGTGTCTAAGAAATAAAACTAATAAAACAAGATTAATATTTTTAAAAACAAGAAAACTTTGAAGAGAAGAAAAAAATTATCATTAAATAAATGCGGTTTTGGATTTCAGATATTTTGTATTAAAACAAAAATAATTAAAAAAAACTTTAAACTTTTTTAAAAAAATAATTTTGATTGAACCTGCGATTTATAATATACCTCTGCTGAAAATTAGAAAAATTTAAACTTTTGAGTTTTTTTAAAACTCGATAAACTAAAAACCGACATTTTCTGTTTCATTGCTCTAGATTATAGAGCTTCTTGATCTAGAGTGTAGAATTTTAACAACGTTTAAAACTAGTGTGTTAATTGGACTAGCTAATTCATCGCTATATACTAACTATTTTTAGATACCAAAATCATTTCTTACTTAGGTATTATTTTTTATAAATATGCAACATATTAGATAAATTTAATATTATACAAACTGATTTTAAAATAAAGAATCAGAATTTACCGTGCATTATTTAAAGCCTGTTGTTAGAGAAAATTCCTTTTAAAATTTATATAGTCTTAAGTTCAGTTGTGTTAGTTTACTACAAGTATACACAAAAGCGAAAAAAGAAAAACACTCTAAGCATACAATAAACCAGTAGTGTGGCATATCAACAACACACTGTCAAAAACCTAAAGCAGAAATAGAAGACATCGTTGTAGATCAAAACTTAAAAGAGGACTTTAGTGTTTTTCTCCATTCAATTGATTCTTGATGGACATAAAAAGCTCTAGAACTGTCCTTGGAACT
>JAOUZG010036900.1:4388803-4404779 GCA_026289955.1 Argiope argentata | reverse complement strand
ATATATATATATATATATATGGATAATAATAATAGATTCCATAAATATAAATTTTCGGCTCAAAAATTAACAAAACAATAAATACAGTAAGATGAATTTGAAACTATGTATTTGTTATTACTTATGGCACTTGTTCTGGACAAGCCTCGCTAATATATCAGAAGAATTTAAGCCGAAGATATGCGTCTGTTGTTTTTAATATCGAGTGCCATCTAGGGCCAAGAGTAAGTCTTAGCTACACACAAGTCACAACCCTTTTTAGGGGCAGACTTCCTTCATGCATCTCATATCGTAATTTAGATCTGGAACAGAAAATGATTACCACTGGCCCAGTACTCTCAGTGTTATTACTCTGGACATGGAGGACTTTGCGACCACGACAGGTTTAACGAGCTCCAATCGCCACAAACTGGGGGAATCTTTTGACCGGTGAGTTTCGAACTTGAAACCTAAGGAGTACAAGTCGAACTCTCTATTAACCAGGCTATCACGGCTCCAATTGGGATTATTATTCTCATATAACCTAAAATATACTTATGATAAAATGAAACAGGAGTATTTTTGTATAATTCAACTGAGCAGATTTCCTTAAATGAAAAATAAAATGGTATCATACACCAGAAAATTTGTACTCAATACGAGATACAAATTTCCATTTTAAATAATGGCTTCGTGCAGTATTTTGAAAAGAGAAAAAAAATGATGTTTCCTTTGGAGAATGTTTTTAACTAATTAAATATTTTAATACATTTAATAACGAGGCATCAAATATCTAATTTTACTATTAACTTGAAATTTTACTTCATGCTTTCTTATATTAAATTATTAGTTCAGATTACAATAATACTTGAAGATCAAACAAGTAAAAACAAAGATTAAAAACAAGTTGTTTTAAGTAGTTATATAAATAAAATAGTTATTATGTTAATTCAATCGATACTGAATTTCTTTTTCTTTTGCCACAAACAGTCTTAATAAAAAAGGATAAGTTTCATTCTCATTTCTGAAATGATTCTTTAGTCCAGATACACAAAATAAATTAGAAACATTCTTATTAGGAAACAAAAATAATGTAAGCTTCAAATATATAATTATTGGGACAAGCAGACAAATAAATTTTAGACAAAAATAAACGATTTTAACAGATATTATGTTTTCGGAGAACAAAAGATATTTCATCAAAACAGCAACATGAACTAAATGAACTATGTGGAACAAATAATAGAAGTCTCTAAATAATTAAAATCTAGGTTAAAATTAGTTTGTGATAAACAGCAAACATATTTTCGAAATTATATGTAAATATAATTTTACTCTAACAGGAATATTACAGGACAGGATCTTATTTTATATTTCTTTAACTTGGTTGAAAAGATGTATGTTTAAATTGTTGTTATAGAAATGATAAGAATTAGTTTCTTTCCAAAAAAAAATGTTCCTGGTTTTAAAATCATGAAATTTATCACTTTAAAGGCTGTAAAAGGAAAATAAAAGTTTTGAAACTATTCAGTGCATATTTTAAGAATTTGAAACGATTCTGTCAAAAAGAAATAAATACTAAATTTAAAAGTTACTTAAATAATCCATTGAAGCAGGAAGTTTCAATTTAAAAAATTAGATCTCGTTTTTCAAATATCAATTATTCTTGATTAATAACATTTTTTGCTCCTTCTCATGATTTTCTAGTTAAAAAATCTCACAACTTGTGCAAATTCCTTGAACTGCATATTAAAATAATTTTGATTCAAAATATTTCGGAAACCATTATTATTTCAATACATATATTGAACCATAAATTACAAAAAAAATTGCATTTCAATAAGAAATTGAAAGTCATTAATTTAAATTGTACTGTTTCTTTTTCAAATTTTGAAATGTACTGTTTCTTTATCCTATCAAATTTTTTCGGTTTCAAATTATTTTTTTTATGAAAATTTCCTTTTTTTGTCAAATTAATTTGTAAATTTTTTTATTTCTTAATTGCAAACTATATTTATGGAATATATAAATGGTTTAAGTTCTTGCTATTTGTTTGTTTAAATAATAGCACACTGTTAAATAAATAAATAAATACTTTGTATTTACTCTAATAAAAATAATTTTCAAATAAAAAAAATAATCACTGATAAAAAAAATAAAAGATTTTTTGCAATAGCTTTTAAATCTTGAAAATTTTATCAAAAGCTAAATTACATTATTATTTTAATCAGTTTTTACAGTGCCTGCTGAATGAAGTAAAATATCAACTTTGAACGTAGAAAATATATGATTTGATATAAATACTGTTGAGAGAGTGCATATATTATTTCTAATGAAAAAGAAAAAAATCATTTTGAAATTCAAAAATTCATTTAAGTAAACGTTGGGGAAGCTAACTTTGGAAATTAAATGTGGTAATAATTTGAATGAAAAAGAATATTTTATTCAAATGTATGATTTTTTTCAAAAGATATTAATTGCTTTTATCTCAAAATTATAAAATGAAACTAAATACTTGCTATACTTGCTATTGCCTAATGTTTACTTGCTATTACTAAAATACTTGCTATTGTCTAATGTTTACATTAGGCAATAGCAAGTATTTTAGATTTACTTCTGTTTTAAATTATTTCCTTTTTAAAGTGAAATATTACTTCAAAAAAACAGAAGCTTCATGCTGAATAACTTAAAGTTTTATTCAATAGTTACAACTGTGAAACTATCCATATTCAATAATGAATATTGAAGTATAGATTATAAAAATGACCAATTTTTAATGATGAATATTAAAGTCCAATTTATCAATATGATCAATATTTAATGATGAATATTGAAGTCCAATTTATCAATATGATCAATATTTAATGATGAATTTTGAAGCCCAATATATCCATGTGACCAATATTATTTTATCGATATTCATGTATAATTCATCAATAATACCAATATTCAATTATCAATGTTTAATTTCAGTTCATCAATAAGATGAATATTCAAGGGTCAATATCAAAGTCCAATTCATCAGTAAGACCAATATTCAACTATCAATATTTAAATAAAATTCATGAATAAGAACAATATTCCGTATTCTGTCTAGATAGCAATATGATCAACACTATTATCTAGAGAGAGTTTATTAATTAAAGTTATAAAATAATGTGTATAAATTGCGCAAAAATGAATTACAACAAAGCTAAAAGGAAATAAAAAAAATAATTAAATACATGGCCAAATAAAAAACAAATGATGTGGGAGAATTCAAATATGTGACCAAAAAAAAGAGGCAATGTTAATGAAATTCATTTTGTGTTTTTCAGATTCAAATTTTCAACTAATAGTTTAAATAAATTGCCATTATATTTATTCGTGTATTATTTTACTTTCTCTCCTTTTTTACAAAAGAAGAAATATGTTATTGAAAGAAAGATGCTATTTTGAAATTAAAATAAATCGATTGTTCCAATATTAGCATTAATTTTTATTTCGTTTTCTTTCACTTTAACATTTTTTTAAAATATAAATGAGAAAACAAATTAATTGAATACTTAGTACTCCAGAAAATCATAACATCATAAAAATGTCATAGAGAGACCTAAAATTTGTCCTTTAGTAAACAGCCAAAGAATCTGCATAAAATACACGGAAATTAACGACAGTAAAAGAAGGCTAAAAAAGGAAAAAGCAATGGAACCCCAGAGTCACATTGCATAGATTATATTAGACATCATACTTTATGTTAGTTAACAGAAAATATTTTAAATATATTGAAATTACAACATTCCATTCCTAAAGCTCAAAATTGCATCAAGAAAAGGAAAGTGTCCTTAAGCATAACAATATTGACTGTTAAAACAGTGGAAAGATCAATTTTCGGTACTTGCGTATTATACCGTCTTCATCAACACTAGCCAAAGATTTAGTAACATTTTGGTGACGGATTTAAATTTGGCGAAAAAATCAACGGATTACACCATTGCCGGATTGCCATAATTGGTAGTTTAGCAACTCATTGGCGATGGCTTCAAACTTGGTGATAAATTTGGACGGTATAATACGTTAGTACCCAATATTCAAATCTAGTGGGTATAAATTGCACAGAAATGAATCACAACGAAGCAAAAAAGATTAAAAATAATTAATAACATCATCAAAGAAAGGGAAATGTAAAATATTTCAAATGGGAGATAAACGGGAAAAATACCTATGACATTTAATAAGTTTTTTTCATACAAACTTTAACCAATTACTCAAATAATAAAAATTATTTTTATTTATTATTATATTATTGTGTTTGGCTTTTTATTAAACAAAAAAATATTTGACCGAAAGAAAGGAAATAACATTTACTTCGTTTTCTTTTCATATAAAGTTTAACTCAAAGTTTGAGTAAAATTTATTTATATTTATTCTTTTATTACCATGTTTTGCATTTTTTTCTCACAAAATATATTTGATTGAAAGGTAGGTTTTATCTCGAAATTTAAAAAAGTTCGAATGCCCTAGTATCAGAAATAAACTTTACATCGTATTTTCTCGTTTTAATCGTTCTTTTTAAAATGAATGAGGAAACAAGTGAACCGAATACTTTATGTTTCAGGAAATCATAATACGATAAAAATATCGTTGAAAAGATCCAATTTTTTTTCCCTCGGGAAACAGCCAAAGAATCTGCATAAAATGCACGGAAATAAACAACAGCAAAAAAAAAGGCAAAGAAAAAAAAGTGTAAAAGCAGTGAAACCCCATAGTCAAAGCGAAAGAAACGACGGGGAGAGGCAGGAAAGAATCCTTCTCAGTGATGAACCGGAGCGCGGAAGGACTTCGAAAAAAAAAGCAAAATAAGTCAAGATGAAAGGGTGGAGACTGGCGTAAACCGGAGAGCTGGGCTACACACGAATACTGCGCACAGTAAAAGCCCCGTGATGGAAAACTCTTGTACCTTGGCGAACGTCACGAGCCAAAAGAAGAGAAAATTGCATTAAGCATAGCAGCCGAGTTTCTTACTTCACATATAGGAGAGAGAACTTGTTCAGCGCTAAAAGCATTTTATCGATCACCCGATGCACGTGTGAAGGCGATGCCAATGTTTATACAAAAATCTCAAGGTATTCCTCTTGTCTCAGATTTTCGAGTTTCCAAGGTACTTACGTAACGTTAAACAAAGTGAACATGTTCCGAGACAGTAATTTGTCAGGGAAAGTGGGTTGTTCTTATTTTTGGGATTTTATTATTATTTTTTTTGGACTTAAAAGAGATGTTGTAGTCAATTAATGATATCACTATAGCGGGTTTATTTAGTTAATTGATTGATAACTAAATAAACCCGCTATAGTGTATGATAATTAAAGGGGGGCTAGGAGAATATGTTTAATATCTGAAATTTGCTTTTTCTTCTGAAAAAAAAATGTCATTTTTTTTTAGGAAAGGAAAAGCTGGTTAGAAAATAAATTTGAAAATTGATGCATTTTAAGAAAATTAAAAATATATTAAAGAGGTTTTCTGACACAAGAAAATGCTGTTTGTAATTTATAAAACAATCCATATTTTCCACACTTTTGAGGGGACATAAAATTATTCGCAATATTTCTTTACATAAAAATAATCTAGTGATGTATGTTAAGATATTTTGCCATTTATTCAACTTATATTTCACCCTGTGAATTTTTCATAATGTTCTATACCGTGAATATACATATGAATATTACATATCAATAACTGCAATTTGAATGATACACAGCTTTTGCTTAAAAACTTGCATATATATATATATATATATATATATAAAATTATGAAAAGGAATTTTAATTTTTTAATCTATTATTCCTGACATTAATTCAATAGTTACATCTCTGGTAAAAGAAGAAAAGATTTCATCTAAATTTATAATCACAAAAAAATAATAGTAAATAATAACAATCTGGTCATCTGTAAACTTTTGAAATTATTTCAGCTTGCTTATAAAATGAGTTAAAACACAAAATGAAATACGGGCCCAAACAGTAAAACTGCATAAATTTTAACTATGCAATTTTCGTAAAAAATAATAGAAACGTTATTGAAAAATAATAGTCTTATGGAGGTTCAAAATCAGATTTACAGTTCCTGCTTTGTAAACGATTATATATGGATTCAATTTTTAAAAGGAAATTATAGAAATCGCTTAAAATTATCATCTTTGTATATCAAAATTATCTATTTAAAATAATCAATCTATATTTGTGGCATAGAGATTTCATTGGAAAAATACATTTGAATAAAATTTTAATTGATAAAAAGAAATATCCACAAACTATGAAGGCTAAACCAGAAAGTGAAGATTTAATTATTGTTAAAGGAAAACAGATTTATTAAAAATCTAATTATAATATTATATGAGATATTTACAACTAGTATGATTTTCGGAATTACTTTTTTATTTGGGTTGTCAATTCTGTTATTAAATATCATTATCAATATTTTTTATACTTATTTATTTATCGGATTTTTTCTGATGCGCATAAGTTCAAGAATTTTTTTATTAGTTTACTTTCATTATAAAATTTCAAAATCCATAGCTCATTTTAAAGAATGAATATCTTTCCATGTCTTCGAAAATACTTAAATGTGTGCAATTAGACTTAAATAAAACAAGTAAAAATTAATTAAATAAACTCATTCATGCCATAAAAAAAGTAAGATTTTAAAATTTTCTAAGAATAAATACACATTTTAGTATTTTCACTTTTATACTTATTTCAATTAATGAAAAACCTTTTTATGCTATAGGAATTTTCATTTAAGGAAAATTTGATCTAGTTATGAAATTTTGTTAGGCTAAGTATCGTAACTGAATTTAATTCGCCTTCTCACACACGCCAAATGTTAAAATGGCGCCAATTGAATATTTATAATTTGTTTTCATTTCACGTATTCATTAAAAATTGTTTTGACAGCTTTGGAAATGAGGCAAATAAAATTCAATCTCATTCTAAAAATTCATTTATCAGATGAGTTAATCATTTCGAATATTGAAAACAAAGATAGTTTTGATAGTTCCATCACTCCAACATCTACACTTTAATACTAACTGGTGAAAAATCACATCTGTTCTCTGAATAATATTGTATAATACGAAGTACACGGAATGAAAGAAATGATAAATTATTCATGAAAACAAGTCTGAACTCGTCTTGACATAAAAGATTTTCAGAGCTCTCAGCTCTTTTCAGAATCTTCTCAGGCATCAAATATCATTCAGTAATGGCGTCTAGTATCCTTTATTAAAATTCCTTTTAACGTTATTCTGTTCCGTTTCTGAGAAAGAAAAATGATCGTCTAAGATAAATTATATTCTGCGGTGAAAATTTTCAGACAAAATATTCATCCCTGTTGCGGCTGTGCACGCCATTTTAAATGGCCCATAAAATCTATCTTAAGTTAAAAAAAAAGATTTATTTTTTCAGTTTTGAGAGAGATAATCGAATTTCAAGACAAAATCAATATTGAATGTTGATTTGAATATGCATTCTCTTTTATTAATTGATTATCTCATTGTGAAGAAAACTGAAGTATTACTTGAGATTCTATTTTTAGCAGTTATTTTAATTGAAAATTGGAGTTTGCCCTTTAAAATATTTCATCTTATTGTTGAAAAAGTGAAAATGAATGTTCCGTCTATTTGTCTATATTATAATTCAAGGTATAATTCCTTTTATTATACACGGGAATTTAAAAATAATTCGGTTTTTTTCGTATTAATTAATTCATTTATAATTCTTATTAATTAATCGTCTTAAAAGCAAGTTTTATAGAATAATTTTTAAAGAGAAACATTTCAAAAAATTGTCTGAAAATTTGTAGATTAAATTTTTTTTGGCACTTACTTTTATGTATTAGACCGTCGATTTTTTTCGCCAATATTGAATACGTCGCCAATAAGTTGCTAAACTGCCAATAATGGCAGAAAAACAGCCATTATTTTAAAAATTGCTCGAACCTTAACTGTCGTCATCCATTTTGTTGGTCCCGTTGGCGTCGATGGTTTATCACCAAATTTGAATCTGTCGGTAATGAATCACTAAACCGTTGGCGACCTTTAACATCAACCTAAGTACCGATTTTTTAACAGTGAGACCTCTGGAAAAAATAACTGTATTTAATTATTTTCAAAAGCCAAAGGATTGTCAGATTATTTGTTTTTATATAATTACTGAACTAATATCTTTCTTTCTATAATATATCTATTTAAGTAAAGAAATAATGCTTTTAGACACAAATCTTGTAATACAATCTTTTATATACTAAGTTCAATTCAATAACAAATTAAATAGGGTTTTTTTAGAGTAACAAAACAGTTGGTATTGAAAAGATAAAAAACATGGTTTTAAAAAAAGCGAAATGGAAAATTCACCTATTCTTAACAGGATACTAGTCTTACATTAGATAAAACCCTTTTTTTTTGCACTTATTAATTTTTTTTAGAATGCAAAGGTTTATAAATACAATTTAAATGAAAGCTTTTACCATGAAGAGCTACAAAGAATACGCATGAAAAATAAAAATATTTTTTACAGAGACATTCAATTTATAAAAAAAATACTTACTCTTGTTTTTTTCTTTTTATGAAATATACTATTTAAAGATCTTGATAATTAGAAAGCTTTACTTAAAGAAAAATCAAAATTATCTTAATCATATTTCTTCTTTTTTTATTATTCCCAGCTTATTTTTGACAAAAGAATCTAGCTAACAAAAAATAATAGTGATAAAACCGTGGTACAGTGAAATGCTTCCGAAAATGTAGTTATTACACAAAGCATGATTCGGTCATGCAAATGAATTAATATTTTAAGTTAATATAATCGGAAATCTAAGGTTTCTGAATATTTACATCAGATGTTTGAAAAGCGATTAAATTTTTAAGCAGGCTGGCATTTTGTATTTTTAAATATAAATAAAAGTTCAAATTCGATTTAGTCTAACACACCTCACGGCTCGTGTGATTAATTGTTGAAAACACGAAAGATAATTAATAAGCATATTTATCCGATAAGGAAGACTTAAACAAGCATGAAATTGCTCGTGGTAGCATAAAAATATGTTGAAAGAGCAAGTGTCATTAACAATTGAACGGACTATATGATGATTGACGTTAATTAGCAATTAATCACGGGATATTTCAAAAAGGGCATTAAATAATGTATACTAGTCACATTTCTAATTTAATGATATTGGAATCTAAAGTATTTGAAGTTATTTGATGCGTCTTTTGTCTATAACATATTATCCCGAAATATTGTAAAACAATCTGGCAACGGTCAATAACTTCGCTTATGTACTAAAAACTGTTTTTTAAATTTAAATTTTGAATTTTTTGAACAGTTTGCAGTTACAAAACATCCTTTTCGGGTATAAAATTTTGGGGGTTATCAGCTAGATAGTCAAAATTGTTATGAATTGATTTTTAAAAAAACTTCCCAGTTAGAAAAACCTTAGCTAGATATTTTGTATACTTTTACAATTAAAGATTTAGATTAAAATTAGAATTTGACTTTGAACAACCATGACTTACTTTATATTTTTTTATTATACGCATTTAAAATGCATTTATACTTTACCTGTTGTATTTTCTTCAATATTAAGTATCTTTTTATTCTTTACCTTTGTATATAACTTCCTTATCAATAAAATATTCCTTCTTCTATAACACTCCTGCAAGGATACATGATAATTTAAAGTATATATTTAAATTCGTAAGGACAATTTTTCTTTATTACCCTCTAATTAAATTACACCACATTAATTTATTTCTTATTGTAAGAAAAATATTAATGAATATGTAGTTTTCAATTTCGTTTGTAAAATCATTTTGATTGGCCAAGCTTTTATTTGCTTTTTTACTTATTTAAATAATATTACAAATTACCCCAAGTAGTTACATACAGATGGTTACTAAAATAATGGAAACACCTGGGAATTAAAAGGAAACTTTGAATGCATTTTGTAAGCATTAAAATATAATAATAATCACCAGTTTTTTTCATAAATAAAAATTTATATATTCTTACAGTATGTGTTAGCTTTATTAAAGATCTTTAATTCTTCTAATTTTTTTCAAAAGTTTAAAATGCTGTTTTTCTCAGATGTTCAGAGTGGTCAAATTGTAGGATAGTGTCTATCTGCAGCAAGTGTGATAGAAATATCCCGACTTTCAGGTGTTTCTGGAAGCACAGTGTCTAGATCATGATAGCATACACACATAATGACTCCGGTGCCTATAAAACTCAGTTATCTAAAAGTTCCGCAAAGTAAAAGAGTGGGCGGAAAGAGAAGTTCAATGAAAGACGCTGAAAGATATTGAAGTGGTTTGTAATGTCTAAAAAGCGACCAACTGCAGCAAAAGGTAACACAGAGCTCAGTATCCATTTAGATTCTCCAGAGCCATTGATTACAGTTAGAAGACATCTTCATAAACATAACCTTTATGGCAGAGCAGCCATTTCCACAAACGATAATATTGAACTCTGCTTATAGTGTTGTCACACTCACAAAACCTGATCAATTGACGAGTATAAGAAAGTAAAAATGCTTTGATGAAAAAAAATTAAAAAACATTCTGATAATTCAAAAATTTATATTATTTTTTTTAAAAAAATGAAACATATATCCTATTGAAATTTGATACACAAAAACCGATGTATTTTTTTACATTTTCCATTTGAAATAATATAGTGGACTTCAAATATTTATAAATATATATTTTACAAATAAATAGCTTAAAAACAAATTAAAAAAAACTAATTTAACTCTAGTATTTAAAACATGAGTATATTTTTATTTATAAAAAAATAAATATTTAATTAAAACTCGTTTTACTTCTGGAGTTAGAAAATTGGAAAATATCATAACATTTTATTTTCTAGCAATTGAAACTTATTGGAAAATATCGTAACATTTTATTTTGTAGCATTTAAAACTTATTGAAAAATATCGTAACATTTTATTTTGTGGTATTTGAAACTCATTGGAAAATATCGTAACATTTTATTTTGTAGTATTTGAAACTTGTTGGAAAATATCGTAACATTTTATTTTGTAGCAATTGAAACTTATTGGAAAATATCGTAACATTTTATTTTGTAGCATTTGAAACTTATTGGATAATGTAACATTTTATTGTGTAGTATTTGAAACTTATCGAAAAATATCGTAACATTTTATTTTATGGTATTTGAAACTGATCGGAAAATATCGTCACATTTTATTTTGTAGTATTTGAAACTGATTGGAAAATATCGTCACATTTTATTTTGTAGTATTTGGCACTTATTGGAAAATATCGTCACATTTTATTTTGTAGTATTTGGCACTTATTGGAAAATATCGAAATATTTTATTTTGTAGTATTTGAAACTTATTGGAAAATATCGTAATATTTTATTTTGTAGTATCTGAAACTTATTGGAAAACATCGTAACATTTTATTTTGTCGTATTTGAAACTTATTGGAAAATATCGTAACATTTTATTTCGTAGTATTTGAAACTTAGAAAACAGTCAAATATGTCACCGCATTGTTCATGGTTTATATGCCTATTCAGAAACAACTTAGATTTCCCTCTCAATATTTGTTCGTCCCCTTTGTCCAAAAAGAGCCTCTTTCAGTAGCTCCAAGACAAAAGGGGAAAAGCTCTAAAGACGCTTTCCTGAGCTCCGTAAATTTACACTTCGCACATGGCAACACCGAGTCTTGAAATATTCATCGCACAAGCTCCTAAGCGGTGTTAATACAAGGATTCGCGAGTCCATTTACATTATTACCGGCAGCCCAGAGCCTTCGGGGACAGTCCGGGGATTATAATTAATAGCCCGGATCCGGACGCTAGGAGGCAATCCAATTTGTGTAAGCGTGTCTCCGGGTGTCAGGGTGGCGAGTGCAGAAGTTGACGTCAATAGAGGTTGCTATGACAGCCGCTCATTTCTTCATAATAAGAAAGAAAAGCCTTTCCTCTACAGTTCAGATTATGTGCTGTTGAATGTATTTCTTTGAGACGAGGAAAGTTTTCCGACGGTAATTTCTCGCCACTGGAACTTCCTAGCCCTGGAAAGGCTTAAGATAATTAGTTTTGCCCAATGATGAATGCATTGAAAGTGTCTCACTTGCACCGGCAGTGACTTAACCTCGGCTTAACTTTAATGTTCGGGGCAATGACAAAAATCATGAATGGTTTGACATTAAGTAGGTTTTGGCTCTGAGAGGAATTTTGTCCTTTAACGACCGGCAAGTGGCTGGAGTCCTGAAATATTTGGAAATGGAATTTTCTAAATGGGATACTTTACTGTGAAATTGCTATTTTGTAAATTAAATATTGATCGGTTACTTCAATAAACTATCTCTGTCATTCTATTGAATAATTTACGCTCTCCTTGTATATTTTCATCCTCTATTAATGAATGATATATTGTTGTTATTTATCCAACAAAAATTTACGTTTTACTTTTAAAAGTATGATGGGCGTTATAAAACTTGCATAAAAGCTTTCTGATAGTGTTTTAAATTCAATTGAAAATTTCTAGTGCTTTTATTTTTTAACCCTAGAATGCTAAGCATTCGTCTCCTGAACGAACACTTACAAAATAACTTTGGCTATTCTTCCGCTTTAAAGGTAAATGGATCATTCCACTTAGTACCTTTATCTTACGTAAATTGATCATTCTCCTCAGTACCTTTATCTTACGTAAATTGATCATTCTACTCAGTACCTTTATCTTACGTAAATTGATCATTCTACTCAGTACCTTTATCTTACGTAAATTGATCATTCTACTCAGTACCTTTATCTTACTTAAATTGATCATTCTAATCAGTACCATTATATTACGTAAATTGATCATTCTACTCAGTACCATTATCTTACGTAAATTGATCATTCTACTCAGTACCTTTATCTTACCTTGGGAACTATAGATGAGGACATTCCTTTGTCCTAAATATTTCTGCTTGTAGTATATTCAGAACAATAGTAATCTCAGAGACAATGGTTATCTGTCCCGTTAATATTAAGAAGGTATTTCTGTGTATGTCTGGAGATGACGAAGCGTTTTCACGGAGAAAAATTGTGGAGTAGGCCAGATGCTATTCGTGAATTATTGAAAGAATTAAGTCAGGAAGATAATTCTACTTCTGAGAATGAATCGGAAGATGAAGATTTTATTGAAGTTCTTCTTGCTCCATGGATACAGAAGCGTCTCAATATATCAACTTTGCCTCGATAAACAAGGACTATTATAAATGATTTTCTAAAATTGAATATAAACATTTAACGACCTGAATAATCCGAAATTTTAAAAAAAGAAAAATTCGTACATTTTTCTTATGTAAAAAAAATTCCCATTTTTTTACGTAAGAAAAATTCGTACATTTTTTTTGAGCAGAATGACGAGCAATTTTTGTTTGTTAAGTTCCAGAGCAATGTGCGGAGAACATCACGCATATATGTGTAAAGATTGCTTCGAAAATAAATAAATAATTTTTTTATTCTACTTTACAATCAAGAGTTATGAAATCATCTGAAGGTAGTTTGCTTTTATCTAAATTAGCTTTAAAAATAATTTTAAATACACTTTGTCTAGGATATGAATGGTTATCATTCTTGTTAATTTTTTAAAGGTTACCTTTCTAGGGTTAAACATAAAAGATTCCTAAATAAAAACTTGCCATTAATTTAAAATTAGTAAAAAAAATTTATTTCTGCATATAATTTTATATGTTAAACTGTCATTTTAATCAAACATTTAATATTACATTAATACTTAAATATAAGCTCTGAAAGGCACCATAATGTGAATTATTTATTAAAGAAGAATTTTTTTAAATTCTTGTAATTTGTTAATAGTCTTTCCACAACAGAGCATGAAGTACCTCCATTATCCATCCCAAATTTGTAGTTGTGAAATTGGAATGATTCGTCGATTTAAAAACATGTTGTCTAAATGTAAAATATTTCGTGATTACATGTCTTAGAAAATATTTAGATATAAATTCTAAGAATGATTATTTCTTTCAAAAGCAGTAACCCTGTTAGAACAGCTCATCTAGCCATTTGAATTTAAATTTTCTTTTTTATTAAATTCTTATGGAAAGAGTTTCTTAAAATAGTTTTATATATTAAATCCTCTTTTTTCATTTTTTTCTTTTCCCATTATTCTATATTTCTTTTCTTTGTAACTTTCTGTCTCTTTTTCAGTTTTCTCACGTACTCAACCTGCACCATATTAAAGCAGTTCAGTTTGAAGGGCAAAAATGTTAACTATGCAATGTTAAAATTATTATAACCTTCAAATTATCAAATAATAGTTATAAATATATAATAACATCTTTTGTGGGAGCTTTTCTTCCTAATTGTTTTACATTGAAACATATTTTTGCAAAATAAACCCAAAAAATCTATTATTTTATAAATTAAAAACAATTTGAATAATATTAACAACGAAATTCTGTTGAACTCTTAACTTTAAATAAACTGTTAAATCGTATTCCTATTCCCGATGAATTTTTAAATGTCCTATTAACTTCTAAAACGGTGGATCACTACTAATTTTGTAGTTATTTGGGATATCAAAACGTTAAAGTAAAATATTACATAATTCTTTTTCAAATTTTAATTTCTACCCTTATTTTTCTATCGAGATATTCATAAGAGATTTATATTATTAGTCATTTGTTTTCACTAATTTCTTTTTGAGTGATCTCATTTTGAAACATTCAATTTAAAAATGTTTTTAAAATAATGATTAACATTTACCATTTGAAATATTAGAAGGAAAAATAAAATTGCTTGATAAAATTCAAATGCATAATTTTTTTAAAAAAATTCCATTGTTTCTATTCTTGCTTAAATAAGCTGTTTTTGATTTGTATTTATAACAGTTTTGATCGATTAAAGTTTTTAAAGTTGACAGATTGAATACGTGATATTTCCAAATTGTCTATACCATGCACTTATAATGATTATATTGTAGAAAGTTAACATGACATAAATTTTAAAACTATATCATATAATAATAATAACAAAACTCTTTGCAAAGTAATTTGTTATATGTAAATGAAAAACATCGTAGAAGTACATTTTCTTAATTTAAGATAAGATTAATTTCCAAATTCATTCATCTATGATCCTGAAAAACTGTATTGAATACTTTATGTTACTTTTTTTCTGTGTAACAAACCAATGTGCACACTTCGACGAAAATATATTAAGATATATATTAATTAATTTAGCTTGTAATAAAACCCGATTAAGAATGTTTAATTTAATTTATATTATTTTACTCTTAACTTATGAGCAGATTCCTCATGTTAAAAATACCCCAATAGAAAGGAGGTCATGATATTTATTTTGAAACGAAAACTAAGATTATCGAAGATCAATTATTATTTTAAAGCAGACAGTGACAACTTTGTTTCAAGACTAACAATCCTCAAAATTTCTTAAAAGGAATCTCAAAGTTTAAGAAAACAATCACTCTTATTTTCTCCCAAAATAATGAAATGGAAAAAAATTGCGAATTATTCATCGAACAATTTTTTTATTGTCATTCGATAATGAATTAATTATTTCCCGAATTATTCTTTAAAATGTCTTTTTCAAATGATCTCATTTCATGATGGTTTTCTTAAATTAAAAAAGTAAAATCTCTTAAAGAATATTATTTGGAATAAAAATATGTATCTTTATGGCTAATCATTTGATGTTGTGAAAGTTTTACATTGAAATACCTCATTTTAGAGTTTTTAAGTTAACAAAGAAATTTTATGCACATTAAATAAGTATTATTTTTAGAATCATATTTTCTTTTATTTTTCTCAAGATAGTTTGCAAACGCTAATTAAAAAATGAATATAATAAAATGAAAATAAGAATTTAAAAAAAAAACAGATACTAAGAATTCATTGCTGCCAATAATTAACTGATTCATTCATACATTGCGATTATATATATATATATAATCGCAATGT
>JAOUZG010036900.1:4337027-4388403 GCA_026289955.1 Argiope argentata | reverse complement strand
ATGTATATATATGTATATATATATCCCTTGATACTTCAATCTTTAAATTACTTTCATTAATTCTATAAAGGAGAAATATTCTTTGAAAAAAATTCTTAAGAATAAGTTAAATTTCACATCATTTCCAATGAACAAAATCATGATGAAGTGAGGGTTTCTTTTAGAATATTTATCGAATTCTTTGTTGCATATTTAATATAGAGTTCCAAATCATGATAGATTTCTGAATTTCTGATGATAATGCGGGAGAAAGTTTAGTTGTTAAGCACCTGCATTAGAAATCATTTTATTCTCATGGGAAATCACAGTAATGAAAGCAATAGGGATGTAATCGTAATTCTCTTCGCAGAATTACTATTCTGGCGTTAAAAACATTGATATCTCTAGAATAAAAGTGCTATTACTCGCCTATTATCGAAGAAGTAAAAGAAATTTCTTCTTGTAAGTTTATAAATTATGGATACATGAATCAAATAACGAAGATACCAATTAGTTTATTAGAATGAATATTCCAGTTTAACTGCCTTTAGAATTTGAATATCTTGATCAAGTTATCGTTTGGCGTAAAATCTAGATTCACATTATAACTATCCCTTGCTAAGAAAATTGATATTTCACGGTTTTCAATATATTTAAATAAATTAGATTTTCTGAAAAATATTTTTAAAGATTCAGGAAAATCGAAATTTATTTATTTTATCCTCAAGACGGTTTAGTTTTTTAGAAAAACTATTTATTGAGCAAGAATGGCTTTAGATAATCAGTCTATCTTTCATCATATTAAAATAATTCATAGGTATATTAAATAGTAAAACAGACATGTAAAAATTCGTATTTCATACGCATTATTTTAAACTATTTTTAAAAATTTTCTCTGGGGTAACGGGGAAAATAAATTTTCCCAATGTCGTCTTAAAAAACATGATTTGAAACCCATTAACTAAAGTAAAGAGAATTTGTACTTTAATATAAATTTTAAATATAGTTTTAAAACATTTTAAAAAATTTAAGCTTTGTTATTTTATTTTTAAACTTTGTTATAACTACCATCATTCTTGTAGTTTGTTCTGGCTTTATAGGTCACAATTTGATGATCAAGATGATACTGATTTATTTACTATATTGAATCTTTTAATCATATGCTTGGCCCAATATGTTCAAATAAGGCTTTTTTGCTGACCTAAGAACTTTTAGTATTCTCAATGAAATAGAACAGATTTATAATTAAAGTTCTTCAGATGACTATGGAATTCGGTTTCATTATTTATTATTAGCTTTTGCGCATAATTTTTTTTCGAATTTTATATAATATAAGATTAGATGTATTTTTCTCCGCGGTTAATAATTATATATTATTTGAATACAGGGTGGTGAAAAAAATCTTCCTCTATGCATAAAACTCTAGAGGTCTATCCGATCAGCCAATCGAACTAAAATTTCTGACATGGTTATTTGAAGGTATAAGCTGGAGATTTTCAAGATTCTAAACAACGCAGAGCTCCTGTTTGCGGTTGCAGTGACAGAATTTTGAAATTTTCGAATGACAACTCCCGATTTTCCCTTGCATATATTGGTCAGCGTATTGAAAAATCCCAAATAGAGTTGGAACGATTAGTGTGTGACGAAAATTACAGGCATAAAGCATTTTCAAAGAAGAGCATTATAAAAGGCTAATGGCAACACAGAGGGGAAAGAGAAAAAAATATTTTATTGGAATGGAAAGTTTTAATTACAGGTTTTCAGCGTGTTCACCTTAGCAGGCGACAACACATTGCATTCCAGAGATTATGGACAACAATGATGAACGTAACATGAAAGGAGGAATCTGCATAACGTCACGTGTTGTGTCATTTTTCAATTTTGACACATCTCATGAACCAGGAGTGTACAGGTTAGATTTTCAGAACCAGAAATCAATAGTAGTGTGTCGGGGGATCTCAGTGGACACGAAACTGCAAAGTTACGAAAGATAATTATAATTACCAAAGTATTGTTGTGGCACAGGTCAAAAATATTGGGCGACGTAAGGAGGAGCCTCATCTTGCATCCATACAATGCCATTAATGACCTTTCGTTACTGCAATCGAAGAGTGGCGCAATTCTGCAACATTGATTTATACAAAGCACTTGTGAAAGAATATGGTTTCAAACCTGTGGTTGTGACTTCTTCAAAAAAGTACTGACCGCGAACAAATGTGCTAATGATGCCGCACCAACTCATCTCCAGATTGAAACATCTGGAAAAGCTGAAACCCAGAAGGAAATATCCACAGAACAGAGCGCAGGAGCCTGAGATCTGTAGGTTTTGGTAAATCCAAACTGCGAGCAACACTTTTAATAGTATGCAATGGATATGCAGTGATCATGTTATGCACTTCTGCAATAACTTCAATTAGAACAGATGGTCACCCGGATCGAGGTCGATCTCAATTGCATCCAGATTCTTTAAATTTTGGCACCAAATCACGTGCTCTTCTTACGAAACATGGGCCGCATCTTATCGTGCCATTTCACCGATAAATTTGGACTTCTTCGGCAGTATTTATCCCATTCAGATAAAACAGACTTATCAATTCGTCTAGTTGGTTTTGTGTAAGCGTCATCTTATTGGTGCAATTGAACATCTGACTGAAGAAACAATCTTCCCACACTGCTTTTTAAAGGTTTTCTCCAATAAATGCTTTGCATGTGATGTTCTGCAATTGTTGCTTCTACTGTCTGACTCTGTGAATTATGTAAAGGGCGTCAAAGCTCCTCCTCTATATGTTGTTATTGGTCCTTTATAATGCTCTTCTTTTCAAGTGCTTTACGCCGCCAATTTTCATCATACGCCAATCGTTCCAACGCTATTTAATTTGATTAATGTGCTGCGGATTATCAATACACTGATTAATCTGAGCAAAGAAAAAGTCGGTGTTGTAATTCGAAAATTTTGAAATCATCTCACTGTAACCGTAATCAAGAGCTTTGTGTTGTTTAGAGTCATCAAAATCTACAGCGCCTAATTTCAAATAACCTTGTCTGAAATGTTGGTTCGATTGGTTAAGCGGATAGGCATTGGAATATAGGAGGAGTTTTTTTTTTACCACCCTGTATTTTCCATATTACACTTTAGTCATTTTCTTTTCCCCCTTTCATTTTCGTGCAAAAAATGTCTGATTTTATATGCTACAAAGGAATAAGTGACAGTAGATTGGAATGAAAACTGTGTAACAAATAAATTCAAGTTATTTAGATTATTACTTTCAAGATCAAAAAATTTTCAAAAAGAATTATTATATATTTGCCTTATGTTAACAATCCAGAGAAAAAAAATAATTAAACAGTGAAAAATGCTACATTATGTTTATTTCAAATATTCAAACATTACTTATAATTAAAATATTTTATACTAAAATATATCCTTTAATTCCTCAAATAGATTTCCAAGCATTAGGGGCTGTAAAATATTTCTTTTTGAATTGGTTTGAAAAGTGTCAGTACAAATTTCCTATTGTGGGTAATAAAGTTGAATTTGGTGAAAAATCATAAAATTATGATAGAAATCATAATTAAAATCATTCAAATTATCAAAGTTCTTCTGTAATTGAAAGAACGCAATTGTTGTATTCAATGCTGCCAATAAAATCGATATAGTGATAAAATAACTTAGAGAAGAGTAACAGAAAACTACTAAGAGATTCATTATATTTTTGTATTATCTAAACAAGCTATCGAAAGAAATGGATATAGTTGATAAAAAGATAACAACCTAAACTCGTAGTTTTCTGAGAAAATCAAATTGAGTTGAAATACTGTATCCAGCGGCATAGCACCTCCACTGTAGATATACTCTGAAAATGTCTGTAGGATCACGTTCTAAGAATAACAGAAATCCTATAAATTCTTGAAAAGAAAGAGCTTTAGTTTTTGTTTTCTCTTTTTTTCTTTCATTCTTGTTTTTTATATCCATAAGAAGTTTTTTTTTCCTTCTTCGATAGAGTACAGTACTTTGTTAAGAACATCAGTAGAAAAAGGATTTTTTTATGTACTTTGCTTTTTTTCGTAAAAATTCCTTTGTTTTCGAGATTTTCTCTCCGGTCTTGTAAATGGGTATTTGGCATTGTTTATTTTTTTTTATCACTGTATTAGTTTTTTGAACATTTATGGAATTCCTGCTCTAACACGAATGAATACTCTTTTATAAGGTAAAATGTACTTTTTTTGTACATTTCTTCAATTTTTTTTTCTTTTATGATCTACAAACAGGAAGTAACTATTGATTCTGCATTTTTTGTCTTGTATAAATATAGGAAAAATTATTTAGTATTATTCGAAACAGATACAAAACAACCATTGAATATATTCCCCAGGATTATATATATATATATAGCTTTTTTGTTGTTTGAAATAATTTTATATGAAAATATGTAAAAAATTTACAATCTTTCATGTCATAATAAAAAAAATTAATGAATCTCAAAGTCATGTAGAATTGTAAAACTAGCAAAGTAATATAAATATTAAAATAAGAAGTTTTATTTACATAGATAAAAAATAAAATTTTAATTTCAAGTTTTAATTTTAGATTTTTTTTGTCTGTATTAGAAGAAGTGAAGGTAAAAATAATACTATTTAGCTTTTATTCAGAGTTGCAATATTAGAGAATTTTCAACCTCATTTGAAATTTTTAAAAGTAGGTGATAAATTCTTGAAAGAATTATTATGATGTTGTAAAAAAAATTTTAATTTTTACAATTACAGAAAGTTTTCTTGTAAGATTTTCAATCAATGAAATTTATCAAAGAATGCTTTAAAAATGTTTTCCTCATTATGAATTGTATTAAAATTAAGTTATCATAATTCTGCTATTTATTTTTATGAAACTTCTACATAAATGGGGCTTTCGAAAAAAATTCAAGTAGACTCTTAATTTAAAAAAATAATTTTATATTTTTTAAAAAAATAAAGCTAATTGAAATAAATCAATTTAGTTATCTCATAAATTCATTAACGATGTTTCTCCTTTAAAATTCAAATATTTATCTTCCTCAGAATTTATCAATAAAAATTATATGAACTGAATAAACAATCTGTAAATTTTATCTCGACGAATTAATTATTCTTTACCTCTCATCTGAAATAAAATAAACAAAACAGCGTCGCATTTCTAGGAAGAAAAAAAAAACTTCTGTCACATTGAAAAAGACAACTTAAATTCCCAGAAAAAATTTGCTGGACTCTACGTCAGTAAATAAATGCTGCTAAGCTTCTGAAAGAAAGTAAATCTTTTCCTCCTTTGGGGGTGTACGGACGACAGCGGAAGATGGAGAAAAGCTAATTCGTCTTAGGATCATAATTAAGTTTCAAAGCTTCTCTAGCAAGAAATGAATATTTACCTTGCAATTTCATTATGTACAGAGGCTTGAGAGCTCAGTACGTGATTTGGAAGAAGACAGGTTAGGCTTAGTTAATAGAATTTTTAAGGAGCATTTTTAGAGAGAAATAATACTCATTACGAGAAAATGTATTTGAATAGTTAGAAGCGCAATAAATCAGAAATGGCAAAGATATGACGATTCGGCTTTCATAGAAAACGATAATTAATTTCTTTTAATTTTGGAAATAATTGGGATTTTTTAAATCCTCTTTCAAGAATTAAATAAGATTTTTCCTTCCATGAATAGAAAAAGATATTCAAACACATTTTCACCTTGATTTTCTCACATAAATTTTCTTCTGCTTATCAAATCAAATTATGCATTTACTATAATTTTTTTTTGCATTTTCATGCAGTTGAATTTAATGGTTCACCTGTTCTAAATTCGGAGATTAAATCACAGTTTTCCCCCCTTATGTTTTTGTTTTAGTTCATTTGACTCAGAAAACATGGTAATAACGACAAATTTTTCTTCTATATCTTTTTATTATTTTATATTATTACTTTGGAAAAATCATTACCAGTTATTTACAGCTTCTTGTGCAGTCTTCTTTTTTTTGAAATTGAATTATTATATTTTCTGTAAATTTTAATATAAATATTTTGGGAAAATAAATATATATTTGACAGCATATATATAAAAAATTAATAAGATTCTCATCTCATTATTTTTTATTTTTATCCAATTTTCTATAAACTTATTCATCTCTAGGCCCAATATGTTTTCTGAATTTTGGGTGAAAACTTGCTTTTAGACTTAGTATTTAACTTTCTGATCCCATATTATCAGGAAGTTGTTTTCAAATGGAAAGAATAAATTGAATTATTTGGTGAACATATTCCCACACATGCAATTCGAAATAATTTTTTGTTATATAAATATTGTTTTATATGCTATCTTAGAATTTAATTTTTTTCCTTTAAAGATAATGGAATTAATTATTGATAAAATGATTAAAGAGATGAAAGATAAGTATTGAAAAAAATTACAACATCATCTTATAATTAAAAAAACCTTTGAAAAATATTATTTAAAAAATTATTTATTATTATAATTAATGAAAATTTTTCTTTTACGAACCGTGCATTACACTTTAATCTTTGAAGAAACATTCAAAAAAATCAATAAAATTTTCAATTTTAATACACTTTTTAGTTTTTGGAGAAATACTTGGCAAAAGATTTGCATATGAACATTTACAACATTTAAATCTTAATAATTTTAATTTCAAAGTTTATTTTGAATGGAAATGTTATCTTTAGTGGTAATTTTTTTTCTTTAATATTTTATAAATATCTGTTCTAAAAATTAAAAATGAAACATATTGCAATTCTTTTTGTGAAGATTTTTAGATGGAAGCCTGAACATTTTCTTACTAAAAATATTTTTAAAATTTTAAAATGTCTATAAAGATAATATTGAATTCTACCATTTTATTCACTCTATAATTTGCTTCTTTCTTTATAATGGACATAAAAGCTTCCATTTTATAGAAATTGCAAGCCTATCGATAATAACGATAAAATACTGCTGCAAAACTAGGTACATTTATTTAATTGTGCATGAACAAAAATACTAGAAATTTATATGGCCCCAAGACCTACAATTAAAATGATTGATAAACCTTGTAACAATCATAGCCATAATAACCTAAGTCATACAAAATGTTACCCGTGTTCCTACTTAAATTTCATATTGCGATCACTAGAAAAGTTATAGCCATTTTACCCTTTTCCTTTCATTACGATTATATCGCCTTAGATAGTCTTCTTTGGCTTTTATTACTTAGGAAATGATAGCAGTTATGTGCACCACTCTTGAACGTGACGCCATCAAATCTACAGCCAATGGGTGTTAGTTTTCTTAAATCCCCTTCCGCTGAATTTCTCTAAACTGCTTTTAGTACGACATCATTGTAAATATTTAATACACTCTTACTAACTTTGAGAGAAGATGTATTAAAAATGCAACTTGATACGTCTATGACTTTCTTTAACGTTAGATGTGTTTGAGTACTTTAACACAGTTTCGGGAGAGTTTCATCGAACATTCTACAAGGTATGCACAATGTGAATAAGAATGAGTTCAAAATTTGAAATTAAAACCCTTTCAACTTAGTTGTAAAGTCATTTGTTTTCAAAAATAATGTAGATGTTTATAGAAAAATATAACACAATTTTAAAATATGCATATTCTTTATAAAAATAATATTTTCAAATTCCTTTACTGTATGTTTATATTTGTAATATTATCAACACTGAGTGACAATAAAATCAAATATAATTGTTTTGTCATTCAATGCAATAAGGGCAAATAAAAAAAGATTAAAAAAAGATGACGCTATAATATGTACCTTATCGCTCTTTGATAATCTTTTTTTTTCTTTTTTGAAGTATGATTTGATCCACCTAAATTTACAGACGAATTTTCAAGAAAAAAAAATGTAATTTTATTGGACACTGCTCTTTTTGTTCTACGCTTTTGGAAACTAATTCTGGAGATAATTATATGTTATAAAATAATAGAAAAAATTGATGCCTGAATAGCAATAAGTCGCCAATTTTCTGCCCATTCATTTTGTGGTTTGAAAAATTTAAAACCAATACAGTATCATGATAAAAATATTTTAACAACAAGAAAAATGTAACAACGTTGGCACTGATTTAAACTCTTGAACTACAAATAAAATTTCTATATTTAAATCATTTTTGGTGATAAATCGCCAAATATGATAAACCTTGGCGTTTTTTCTAATAATTTTAAGAGCGAAAATTGGTACCTCAAAAACGATAAATCAATAATTTGTTGCTTACGCTTTTTGAAGTCTCCAAAACCTCAAATTAAAACATCAAGTTCTCCCAAAACAAAAATATGTCTTATTGTAAATTTCGAGAATATATTTTATGCTCCTGATTATGTACAAAATGAATTTCAATTCATTTTAAACCTACTAAACTAAGAATGATTCATGAGTTAGGGAAATGCATCTATTCTCCATTGGTCGGAAAGTGCGGACATTAGTCATAATACTCAATACAAAATTATATTGAATCCTGAGAAGGAACAGGATTAGCTAAAAATAAATTCTGTTCTTCCCAGAGCTCTAGAATGCGCTCTATTGGTTCAAATTAGATAAAGATAATTAAAATGTGTTTTAGAATTATTAATTGAAAATAGCAGAAAACATTGTAAATATGTGGAGCTTTAACATACATAAGGATGATTAATATATTTTTTATTGGTATAAAATACAATAAATAAAATGCAGAAACAGTTCTGAATGTCTCCTTTAAACAACAATGTTCTGTCTGTCCATAAGGAGATCTCTGACCGACAGTCGTCTAAGTTTACGGCGGTCGTTATAGAAACAGGTTACTGCAGGAAGAGTCCATTTCGCAGAGGTAGAAATTCTTTCAAGTTTCTTACGTTGGCGCGTTTAGCGCCTAATTGGCGGTGTTGATATATTGCCTTTAATTTTTGAAAGCAAATTCGAAAAATAATTCACTGGGCTGAAAATCATTTGCGTACTTGGAATTTTGAAAAAAAAAAATATTATTCCTGTTAGAATAATACAGAAATCCCTATCTGATTATTACAGAAAGAACAGAGTAAATCAAATAGAAAAACTGAATAATTATATATATGCCTAACGACTGCACAATAAGAAAAAAATAAGTAGAATCCAGCATGACAAAAAATTAATTTTCATTTTATTTGTTTTAAATTTATGTAACTTCTTGAGATCAAATTCTCCGCAGCAAACGCGAAGTAATCTGTCTAATTCAACATAAAAATAATAACATAATAATCATAATTATTTCATAATTATTTTAAACGGTTGCTTTTATTCTGTTACAAAGTAAAATATCCATTGTTAAATATGCTTAATACCTCTCCAAAAAGGTTTTTTAATAAATAAATATATTTATTTATTTTTGATATATATGCTATTTTTCGAAACTCAAAATTAACAATTACATTTTATCAAATAAGATAAATAAAAGCTATAAGATAAATAAAATTTTCAAAGATTTTTTTTAACGAAACTTAAAAAAATAAGGATAATCAAAAGTATGTTAAGTTGAAACTTTTGATTATCGACATATTGAATAACAGAAAACAAGAGCACATTAATGAAAAAAATAGAAAATAACAAAAAGGAATCAAATAAATTTCGTAGCTTCAGGAAATAAACTAAATAAAATTCTATATCTTCTATAACTTACGATTAAACTAATTGAAATGAAACAAAAAAAGCAATTTTAAAATTCACTTTTCATTTATAAAACACATTAATTATTATTAAAAGAGTGCAAAACCAGCAGAGATCGTGTGACAGTTGTGTACTTTCAATTTAAAGAATTCTAAATCACTGTCACAAGATTCCGTTTCTTCTGAATCGGAATCCGATTCAGTGCTTCCAATCTGAATTACTAGTTCATCCACTAGTTCTTCTAAAATCCCATCTTTTTCCCAATACGAATTTTCAGCACGTTACAAGCAAAATTCTATAACATTATGCACAATTTTACGTGCTTGTGATTTTAAAGTCTCTCCATTCTTAAAACGAAAAGGCATTTTAAAGGATCTCAAAATTCAAGAGACAAAAATTATTAAATAATGAAATGCAGTTAATATTAACCAAAGAAAATATTAATAAAATATAAAAGAAGTAAGCTAAGCAAATATAAAGATACGAGAAACTGCGATAAAGCGAGAAGACGAATGAGCAATAGTTTTTTTATCGCTTTATATTTTCGCCAAGATAAAGAATAACTCGCCAGACTTCCGCCCGATTCCACCCATTCAAAATAGATCCTCCCTATCGACACCTGTTTCTATGACGCCCGCCGTAAACATAGACGACTGTCGATCAGAGATCTCCTTGTGGACAGACAGTACTTTTATTACATAACCTTATTTTCAACAACTCTCCAAAATAACCCTTCCAAAATATCAAAAACAAGGTGCTGTTATTTTAGACTTGGCATACTTGCTGACCTTTGGTTGTAGTAAAATTCCATATTTTTCAGGAAGGATTATGAAAAAAAATAATGGTATATTGCCAGGAAAAAGGCCATTACATTGATAAATGATCATCCATTTATCCATGAAATACTGTTTGAGCAATTGCAACAAATATATTTGAGGAGTTACGACATTCTCTTTGTAAACGATGTCCTGAACATTTTTTATTGTAAAAAACACACAATTTAAAAATACCCCTCTGTATTTTTCATTACCATTGTCCCGTGATTGAATACCCTGGATTCTATTTGTTGTAATTGCATAGAAAAAATACAACTAGACCAAAACATAAAAGGTGTCTTCTTTCCATGATACAAGAATTGATTCGTCGGCAACATGGTATACGAGAAGTGCGTCTTCCCCATATTCTAGACACCCCTGTTTCGAATACCGGTTAGGGCATGTTTGCTCTTCAGTGCTCTATTTTTGAGGTGTGTTAATGTGCTCCCTTATAAAAAGGGATTATGCAAGTGAATGTGACGCATGAAGGAGCTAAGTCGTATTTGTGGCCCCAGTTTACGCTGCTGAGAAAACAAGAGACGCTCACTCGGCTTAAAAATCTGATAGATCTTTCAGGGAGCTTTAAAAGTCCTGTAAGCAGCTACAACAACAACATAAATAATCCTAGGTGGAGTGGAGATGTTCATCTGTTTAAATGCGACTATTGTGAGGGTTATTTATCCATCGAGGCAAAAGAGTGTATTTAAACCCATAAACCCTTAAAATAATATTGAATAGTAAAATAAAATATACTCATTAGTAGAAGTATGGATGCAGAAATTTACTGGGGAGTTATGAAGAGATATAAATTCTGAAACATGTTCTTTCATTTGCTCAATGAGGAATCTCTGTTGTTACTCTGCGAGAAAAATTTCTTGGCCTTCTTTGCTCTGATAGATATTCTATATTTTCAATTTTCGACAATGAATTATACTTTGGAAGGAATAGAAAACTGGAAAAACAACATAAGTAATAACCATATCTGTACAGATGAATCTTATTGTGCAATTTCTTTAGATGACACATTTGCCGAACATGATGATATGCTGATCATTAAATGCTAAATGTGTGCGAATTAATAACGAAAATACGAAAGTGCCAAGAATTAAATTGATAGAGGCATTCTATTTTTTATCAACTCAATTCATTTCATAACTCAAATGGTGAGTTTGAAGTATCATATCATTCTATCAACAACAAAAGAAATGTCTCTTAATCTTGTATGATAAAGCTTAGTGAAGGCAAGCAAGGGAAAGCCTTGTCAAAAATTTGCTTGATGTAATTCAATTATTATCAATTATGTACACTTTAAGTGTACATATTGATCCGCCGGCTTTCTGGATCAGAGATAGCGCGTCTTAATCGGGTTCTGGGAGTCAAGAGTTCGAGTCCCGGTTTGTGCATGGTTGTTTTTCTGTTTGCTATCTGTGAGATGTGGGAATGTGCTCCCCTGTAAAAAGGGGCTGTGAAAGCAAATGTGGCGAGTGTGTAGCTAACTCGTACTCTTGGCCCTAGTTGGCTCTACTTCAAAAACAAGAGATGCTCCTTTCGGTTTAAATCTGCTGTTGTATCAGTGTGGGGGCTTGGCCATAGGCAAGAGTCATAAGTAACGACAGCAGCACTTATTGACTCTCTTTACAATAAAATCAGATTTTTTTTAGATTTGGGAATTTTAAACATTATAATTTTTATACTTCGTATAATCTTGTATACTTTACTTTGCAATAAAGAGTTAATATTAATGTGTAAAAAAAATCCTAGTTTCAAAAATTCTTTTTTTTCCTTCGTATATTTTCTGGGAAATCTGTAATTGCTTTAACACAGTTGATTAAAACACTTTTTTCCAAACTACCTTTGGCAAAATTCTTTATTTTATTTTTAAAAAATACATGTTTACAAAAATTGTTATTTTTCTATAAATTATAAAATTAACACTGAAGGCTAGCGATTTATGAAGCGCTGAAGAAGTTTACTTCGGTTTTATATACAGTGCTAGTTTTCGTAAATGTGGGAAAATTGTCCCAATTGACGTTAAATAAATCAATGCTACTACTAATAATGAATTTGGTTACTAACAATGCTTGCAGTTAAAGAATGATATATTTATTTAAAAAAATGAAAGCGACTCGTGTTTTTTATAGTTATGAAATATTATTTTGTAATATATACTTTATTTAAAATGGTATATGTAAGCATGATATCATTTGAATATAAAATATCTGCAAAAGTATCCACCTTGTTAATAGACTTCATTTCAATATTTAAATACATGCATACATCTCTTGAATATTTTTAAAAATATTATAAGTAAACAGTTTTTTCATATTAATATTTTCTGAGAGACAAAGTGCTTTTATGAATTTAATCTTGCCATTTTTTTGAATTTAAAGTCATCCATTTAATTTTTTCTTTAAAAAATGTAGCATGTGCATTTTTAATATTTTCAAAGTAAAATAACTGTTGCCGTTTGTTTGTCAAATATATTTAAAAAATATATGACTTTCATTTCCTGCGCATTCTTACTGTTATTTTTTATTAAAATAATACTAACTTTAATTTTGAATTGATGAAAAATGCATCACGCATTTTTTTGTATAAAACATACATTTTTGAAAAAAAAAATCAGAATGTGTACTCTATTTTTGAGTTTAATTCTTAATGTATTTCTTATTTACCCTTTTAAATTTCGTGAAGTTAAGAATCAAATATTCAAATATTCCTTGTCATATTTTATATTCTATTTCTATTTCACAGCATAAACCTTATTTTTCTTTTTATAGATATGCAATGAATTTAACAAAAAATCAAGATTCTCTGAATAACAATTTAACGTTTTCACAACTTCTTTTTTACTTTAAAATGCAATTTAATGTATCTAAAAGACTTCCTTATAAAAATCAATGTTTGCTCTCTTTATCTGATTTTAGCTGCATTGCAATAAATGATTCTGTTTGTTTTATTTAAGCTAAATCTTGATGATGGAAAGATTTTTTGTGTGTGTAGGAGGGAAACATAAGTTGTTTCCTTTTTTTCTTTAAAAATATCAAAGCACTTTAGTGTCTAAATCATTCATTTCGTGAAATTCCATTCTTCTCATAATCCTAAATAACATTTATTTTTATTATTGTTAGTTAAAAGCTATTGAATTCTTAAAATGTATTGCTAAAATTATTATTTTTGACTAAAATGTGTTTTTTAGTGAAATATATAGATATTTGGTATAAATACTTTTTTTTTTCTATGAAAGCGTTACATTTTCGAATATTTTTGTCTGTTTAATCTTTGATTTTTATATATAACACAGAACATTTTTAAATATTACAAAATGTTTATTTTTAGTTATTATATTGTTAGCTATTAGCTAAATTTGATATTTGACTTCCGTTTTATCTATATCCTCTATATTAAAAATAAATTGCTAAATTCTGTTCTTTAAATCTATATATGTAATCTATAATGTAAAACTATAAAAAAAAACACATTTCCTTGAAATCTACTATAAAACTATTTAAGTACGATGAATAAAAGAAATAACTGTATTTTATGACTAAAATAAAATAAAAATTAATATCTGCTGCTCTTGTTGCTTCTGCTGGTTCCCAATGGGCATCAATGCTGGACCAGGGCCATGACTGCTGCCAAAGAGCCGCAGCCATGGACCTGGTCAAACACTGCCGTCATACACCCTCAAAAATCCTTTTTTTGAAACTTACTCTAAAACTATAAAAGTATAACTGCGAGGAATATAAGAATTATCTGTATTTAATGGCCGTAAAATCATTAAATACAGCTAATGAAAAAATTAATTAAAAATGAATGAAAATGAGTATCTGTAGCATGAATGAAAAAATTAATATCTGTTGTTGGTGTTGCATGCTCCCAATGGGCAGCTAGACCAGGTCCATGACTGCTGCCAAAGAGCCGCAGTCATGGACCTGGTCTAACACTGCCGCCATGCACCCTCAAAAATTCAACACCGTTAAAGGATCGTCTGTTAAATCCTGCTTGACAAGTCCCAGACACGCGATCACGTGATTAAACGAAGCCTGCTCAGTAGAATAGACTTTATAAATTTCAAAGCCCTTGAATCCTTCGAAAACTGTCATTGATTTAAGGTGACCTCTTCGAAAGAGTACAAGAATAGTTTTTTTTTCTGCCTATTAACACCTTGAGCCAGTGAGCTTCCATGACGAGAACACTGATACCTTTGGTACTCTGGGGGAGGTGGACAATCCAATTGGTCTTATTCTTGTGCTTTATTTTTGAGTAAATCTCCAAAAAGGTGAGATGTGCGGACAGCACAGAGGCCTGCCTCACCAGCACAAGCCTTGGCCAGAGTCCGCTATCTCAAGATCAACGTGGAAGGGAAGCTAATTTTGATGAATCTGATGCGATATGGAATGCCGTTTTAACCCGTTGAGCATTATTACTCCAACATAATCTCTCAAATTAATATTTACTTAGCTTAATTTTAACATTAATAGGATTCCTTTACATTTTTTGTCAACTTCACATGCCAGTCGAATATCCATTACTAATCGGAATTTTTTTTAGTCAATTGAAATATTATAATTTTCGAAAATTTAATCCCTTAACCGGTATCGAGTTTTGATAGTTGTAAACAAAAAATTAATCATTCATAACAATTATAATTCAATATTAAAATGACTTTGAATACGTAGATAAGCCAAGTATTATATGGATTTCCATTTGAATCAAAATAAGAAAATATTCCCAAAATAGAAGGCGCCATCTTATTAGATAGTAAGGAAAATAAACCAATTAAGGGGTTAAAATTAAAACGACTTTTATTGAAATAAAATATATAAACATTTCTTCTAAATTATTATCAAAATTAAGTAAAAATATTATGTATACATATTTTCTGATTAATAATACAGGTTGAATTCAAAAGCGTAAATTCGAAATACACAATAATATTTCAGTATAATATATTTTAATGTGTTATATATTAATGTTGATACATAATGTAGTACTTATATAGAATTCTATTTTCTTAAATTTTATATGGGACTATAAAGATTTCCGTTTAATATAGAAAATCACAAATGAAAAATTAGGAAGTCGTTGAATAAGTATATTTGCAGCTTGATACAAACTTGATAGATAAATACATTTTTATTTAAAAGTCTGTGATAAGGTAAAATATTACCCTTCAATGTTGATAATCAAATACATTTTGTAAAATTGTTTATTTTCTACGAAAGTGTGACATTCAGATATTTTCAAGGCACAATGAATGTTTAATCAGTAAATTAAATTTTGATTTTTTACGAGTGATTTCGAATAAAAGCATGTTTAAAAAATATTGACATCAAAAATTGAAAATAATGAAAATGCATTTATCTATATTCTTTAATTAGAAAAAAAATAACTATTATAAAAATGAAGTCTTAAAAATTATTTTTAACTAAATTTATTCTTATTTCTTCTCATGAAAGTTGCCAAATTTTACAAAAAAAAAATAATTTCTTAAGTTAAAATTTGTGATTGCATTTGATATCTTCAATTCAAGTGTAAATATGCTTTTATAAATTATTTACATCTAGTAATAGTTGCATAAAAACTCACATAAAGTACATCTGCTTATTTTTTTAAAAAATGTCTCCAGTAAGATTTAGAATATTTCTCTAATAAAACTTAGTTTCAGTTATTTTTAAATAAATAAACAAGGTGACAGTATCAAAATAAAAACAAAAATAATATATAAAAGATTAAAATGAAATCTGCTAAGCATATTTCATTGTATCATGTCAGAACATCATTTCTTGAACGGCCAAGCACCACGTGCTCGTGCGTGTTAAATTATGTTTTTATTCATTTTAATTGTTTCACTGAATTAGTAAATTTAGTATTGCAAACGATCCAAAAAAAATTTGTCACGCATTTATTGTTTAAAAAAATACCACATTTCCTGTTTATTTAATTTCATATAATCATGTGCTCAAAATTACACTTTTTCTAAGTTTTATTTGAGGTTGTCATTAACTTATTTTTTTATCACAGCTTTTGTAAACGGGATATCATCACATTATTAAAAGCTGAATTTTTGAGATGCGTGTGCAGATAATAAAATTTTTACTTTTCTTCTGCGGGTTTTGTTGACTCCACAAAACTTCATTCCTAAAACAATATCATGTTCTGAAAATAAAAAATTCTTAAGTCCATATATTTTTGTAATTATATCAATCTATTTGGGGTGAAACAAAGGCAATCCTGATAGATAAGATCTGACATGCTAATTGTGCACCAGAAATGTAGAGCGTAATCAGTTTCAGGAGAAACCCGTCAATGATATTTCTCCATTCTCTTATGTCCATGTGAATATAACGCAATCAGCTGAATGAGGGGAATTGCAACAATGCATTTGAAACGCACCGAGATGAGTGAATGGAATTCAACTGAATTTAATGATTTTATCATCAATAATGTAGATCTGTACCAATTACAAATCAATTCCTTCTACGGTTGACTATTTATGAGGTAAATCATGAATGGAGGAACAACTGAAACTCATGCTCGATTTTCTGTAGTGAATGACTAAGTTAGTAGAAATCGGAGCATATTTGATTAGCATGATGAAACCTCTATGGAAGAAACAATATGCCAGGAAAGTTGTAGTAGAAATAGACATTTCTGTACTGCTATTAACTTAAATATATTAATTGATTGATTAAAATATCAAATGTTAAGAAGATTATAAAAACTGTATGATGAATTTCAAACGTATAAAATCGTATAAGTCACTGATAAAATCAGTTGAAGTATAATGTATAAAATCAGTTGTATAAAACGTATAAAACTAGTTGTATTTAGCTTAATGTATAAAATCAGTTGAAGTCACTGATATTCAGTATAACCAATAAAAATTTGCTTTAACAAAAAATCTTTTAGTAAGAAAAATAATTATTCCTGATTTGATTTCTTGTCAGTTGGACTATAAAGGTAAGAACTTTCATAACTTTCAATTAAATAAGATCGAATTAGTAGGATATAGTTTAAAACAGTTAATAAATGAATTTTCTTCATTACTATCCTGAAATTTTAGAAGTTAAAACTGTTTTACTAAAGCGGTATTTATGTAAATTCTAATTGTAATTTTCTCAAAATTTAAAAATTAATAATTAATCGAAATTGTATTAAAAAAGTTTAACTATGATTCAGTCAGAGTTCAAGATTAAATTATTTTTATATATAAAATTGGACATTTTGTATCCTGAAATTGTTATCACTTTTTGAATTAATTCTTTTTCCCCTTCTTTTTAATATCATTTATGTTATCGAAAATTACTTTTTAACCTTTTTTATTTTCCGGTACATTTTTGAACTAAAGTAGTATAATTTGTACTAATATTACCAAATATCCAAAGGTCTAATTTTGATGAAATGACTTTTCATATTTATATACTAAAGAATTTAATATATTCTTTTTAGATCTAAAATATCTGAAATTTTAATCAGAACCAAAACAAGTTTTAATTCGTATTACGCATAAGTAATCTTTATTTGCCAAATGCTTTAAGTCAGAAAAATGACGGCAAAAGTAAGTTTAATTAGAGTAAGAAATTGCATCAACGAATTAAATTTTTGAGGAAATTAAACTATATAATACCTCTTAAAATCATGTTTATCCAAAATGAATATTTGCTTTTCCTTGAAGTCAACGTAATATTCTTCTTCGTAATACATATTATTCTCTTTTCTTTCATCTTCTTGTGAGTTAGAGAACAAATATAGATAACAAGATCTACCATTTCTTTAAAATATCGAATAATTCAAGATCGAATTTTGTACAAAATGGCCTTTCATACCTTTTACCAAAAAAAATAAAATCCATCCTTTTATTTCCCTAAACTTTAGCTATAACTAGTTTGCTACTAAAGCAATGAAAATACAAATTTTAATTTGTTTCACACGCAAATCACCTCCATTTACGGAACACTTTTAGCTCAAAGTTGAGTAATGGTAAAAACTGGGGGAGAAATTACATCAAATAGTTTCTTTTTTTGACAAAATTGGATTGTAACCGAAGGAATCTAACACTTTTTTTTTCTTTCTTCGTCGAACACTGAAGGCGATAAAATAAACGAGAGGAAGGTGAAATTGAAGAAACGTTATCATTTCTTTTCCTCTGTAATTTCTTTATCTTTAACTAAACGAGCGCTTCACAGAGAAAGCATGATTTATAACATCCCTTCGGGCAAAAGCTATTCTTGAGTTCCAAACCCTTCTTTTTTTATTGTCGAACTTTTTTGTGTGTTACGATGTTTCTGGAAATAATAATGACGAGTCTGAGAAATTGATGCATTAAAAGTTCTGAAACACTTCAAAAGATTAATGGCACTCGAAGCATTTTAAGAACAGGGGATTAAGACCGTGACTTGAAGAGCGTTGTATGAACGTAATGGTAAGCTATAAGGATTTGAAGGCTTGACAAATATTATCTATATTTCAGATATCTGTTCTTGGAATTAATTAAAATGTATCAAGAAGCAGAGATAGATCACAATGTGGAATTACTAGAAGTAATTTTTCAGTGCTTAATGTGACAAATTGCTTATTTTAAATGAAAAGGAATCATGCAAAATTTGAAGAAAAAAAATCCGAAGTGAAATCTTTTTTAAAAAATTAATCATGGAAAGAAATAACAGATAATAAATGATTGTCTTAATATTTTTAATGATTTTTTTATTATTTGTTTATTTTGCTGTTTCTTGTTTGTGTTGTTGACAAGCAGGAAGGTGCATCAATGAAAATAAGCCTAATCAGCGTCTCTTGTTTTGTATTAGCGCCAACTAGGGCCAAAAGTACGACTTTAGTTACACACATCACATTCACTTGCACAGCCCCCTTTTTACAAGGAGTCACATTCACACATCTCACAGATAGAACACAGAAGAACAATTATGCCCACAACCTGCGGTTTTACGTGGAAGACGCGCTGCCCCTATGTCAGGTCACCGGCCACATTATTTATGAGTGCTATAAGCAGGTTGAAATCTTCAAAAAGCAGACTCATACAAATGAAAGTATTATTCATATTGTTGTTTCTTATGGTACTTACCATGTACAAGCTTGGTGAGGAAGTCAGCGTTTTAAACCTAATCAGCGTCTCTTGTTTTGTAGTAGCACCAAATAAAAACTAATTTTTGATGGTTCCTGCTACTCACTCATCACATTCACTTGTACAGCCTCTTTTTACAGATGAACACATTCACTCACCTTACATAACTGACATAACGCCATCCTGTGCCCCCGGTGCCTATAACGTTAGGTTATCTAACCAGTTGGATGAGCACAAGATGGGAGAAAAAAAAGAAAAAAAAGGGAGGAAGATTTGCACTTATGTTGGACTTTTTAAGTTTACAGAAGAACAACCATGCCCGACCGGAATTCGAACCCGTGAACATCAGTTTTACGAGGAAGACACGCTACCGCTATGTCAGGACGCCTGCCAAATTATGTATGAGTTCTATAAGCAGGTCTAAATTTTCAGTAAACATGCTCGTGCAAATTAAACAAATGGTATTTAAAGGTCAACCCTGCAGATCATAAAACAATTTTGAATACATTTTATCCAAATATTTAGTTGCTATTTTAAAGTAAAAGAAAATGGTTTAGTATATATTTGAATCGGGTAAAAGAATATGCAGAATAAAATATCGGTTAAAATATTGAAGTATTTGAATTTATCATTCAACATAATGAGTGTATGAAACTTTCATCTTTAACTACGTGTTTAATGACTATAAACTAGACTCCATTGAGCGTTATTAGTCAAATTAGTTTTTCATATTAAAGCAACGGTGCTTCGGCCACACTGAAGTAATTTTGACTAGTAAGATATAGCTGTGACCACAATATTTTTGCTGATGAAAACACAGGACATGAGCCTCTTGCATAGCAAAAAGTTCGGAATTATTGCTTGAAACCTGAATGGGTCCAACGCAGAGAGCCAAGAGATTTGGCAGTCGATCAATACCACAATCAGTAGTACTATGTGACATGAATTTTAATGACTTCATGTTTTTTTAAAAAATACTTCTATCATGTCAGAACATGATGTTTTTTGGGAGGGATGATGTTTTTGGCGTCAACTAAAATTCGTGGGCAAAAAATAAAAATTTTACTATTTGCACGAGCATCTCGAAAAACCAGATTTCAGTAACATGTTGTCATCCCATTTACAAGAGTTCTGATTAAAAAAAATAAGTTAATGACTATAGCAAATAAAACCTAGAAAAATGTCATTTTGAGCAAGTGATTATATGGAATAAAATCAATATGAAATGGGATATTTTTAAAACAATAAATGCGAGAAAAGGTTTTTTGGATCGTTTGCAATACTAAAGTGACACATTCGATGAAACAATTAAAATGAATAAAAAATATAATTTGATTTGCACGAGCACGTGGTGCTTGGTCGTTCAAGAAATGATGTTCAGATATTATGCATTGAAATATGTATAGCAAATTTCCTTTTATTTTAATTATTGGTTACTATTTTTTAAGTGTATTATCATTATTTTTTATGCTCTTTCCCAAAGAAATACATATTTCTAAGGGAGTCAAAATCTCACCTTCATCGCTAAAGTAAATTGCAATTTTTAATAGTGATGCATTTGAATTTTTTTCATACAATTTATTTAAACCTTCCCTATTGAATTAATTAATGAAAAAATGTAGTCAGATAATTTGATTAAGAAAATTAGAATCAAATGCTACTAGACTGTAAATTTAAATAGCCAAATGACAATGCAATAGATGCAGAAACAATTTAGATAAGACATACAGGATATAATAGCTTGAAATGATGCCGTATGCATTCACAGTTTCAAACGACATACACAAAACTTTCGAAAAAGGAACAAAATATCTACAGAACTTTTATTTCTATATCATTATAATTGGTGTGTTATTTTATTTGGTGATATATCTTGTTTGATTAATATTTTCTTCATTATTTTACGATCCAATTCTAATTATTGCTACAAGTTAATGCTTTTTATATGCTATATTGCAACATCGACTACAAAAACATTTAATGTTAAGTTTCAAATTACAAAGATATATTTTTTTCGTTTTTGGAACATTTTTTTTCTTTTTTTAAAAAAAAGTTTTATTTGTTGATTTTTCAATTATTCATTTTAAAAATTGCCCTCATTATTCGAATTATCTTACACTCTAAATAAAAGAAGATCATTGTTTTCTAATAAAGAATTTTGATAAATTAAATAATATTCATTAATTCTGAGACGTAAATAATTTTAAATAATAATTTCACGTGGAATGCATAATTTATTTTAAATCTTTACTTATCATATTGCTTATTACAATTTTTTGTATTTTTTGCATCATTAGATAAGTTTTGATGAAGAATAAGCCAAGAAGAAAGAAAATAATAATAATCAATTTAGTAATTTAATTAATAACTAAAGACCTTTAAATGTTGCCTTAGCTGATATCTAATAGTTTAATCGGAGCTAAGCTCTTCATATTCCTTTAAAAGCCATTAAAATAATTATATCATGAAGGCATCAGCATTACGTAAGTGGTACCTACTTATTACCAAAAGAGTATCCAAAAATAGTAACTTAAGTGGTACTAAAATAGTTAAGACGCTCTGAACAAACATCTTACTTTTATCCACCCTCTGCAATCTTTAAAACATGATTGTATATTAATCAATAGCCACAATCAGTTTAATCCTTTACATTTTTAAAAGATTAAAGCATACATTAGATGTGAGTAAACTTTTCTGATCTCGGAATTTCTTCTGAACGTCCAACTTAATCCACAGAAGAGAGTGTGAGATCCAATAAATTATAACAGTCTTTTTGGTCCTTTTGGATAAGCTATTTGTAATCAAAAAATTAGTTATTTTAGCATTATCATTACTGTTTAAGAAGAATGCAGAATGATTGTACTTTTAAGTGTACAACAATATGTTTTACTGCATTATTTTGCTGACAAACCCATTAATAAATTATTAGGAGTTATAAAGATGATAATAGCCTGCAATATTTAATTAAAACCTAATTAACATACAAACTGGGCATTAACAGTAACATACAAATGAATATGTTTTTCTCTATTTTATTTTAAATGCTTTAATTAATTTAATTTTTGATCTATTTTTTTAAAAAATATTTTTATTTTATCATATCAGAACATGTTGTTGTTTTGGGGATAAGGTGTTTGGCGTCAAAATTCCGTAAGCGAAAAATTGAAATTTTACTATCGGCACGACCATCTAAAAAAATCAGCTTTAAAAACGCGTCACCATTGCATTTACAAAAGCTCTGATTTTTAAAAAAGTTGATTACTACAGCAAATAAAACCTAGAAAAATGTTAACTTGAGCGTGTGATTATATGAAATGAAATAAATAGGAAATGCGATATTTTTTAAACATTAAATTCAAGATAAAGTTTTTTGAATTGTTTGCTATACTTAAGTTACTAATTCAATGAAATGATTAAAATGAATAAAAATGTAATTTAACTTGCATGAGCACGTGGTGCTTGGCCGTTCAAGAAATTATGTTCTCACAGGTAGCATAGAAATATGCATAGAAGATTTGATTTAAATCTTTATTTATTATTATTTTCGTTTTTTAAAATTATTACGGGTATACCCTTTTTCACATTTTCATATTTCTTCTAATTTTGGTGTAAAAAATGCTTAGGTTTTTATGTGGCATTAAAATTTGTTTATATACACTTATTATTTCTCAAATCTTAAAATAATGTTTTGATATATCAGCACAAATATTCAAACATTTCAATTTCATTTGAATGCTATTTGTACAAAAATATGTAAATATGTTAAAAGGAATCTCTATATATCTAAATATTATTTATCGTTTTTATCTTTAATGATAGTGACCTTTTCGCAGCTATTTTATTACCATGATACTTAAAAGCAAGGTCAGCTTAAATACCTTAAAGGATTTAGCTGAAATCAAAACTGTATTTACAATAACCTTATCCAAATTTGAATTTAAATAGGCTAATGCATCTCTAAACTTTTTCTGTAATTTAAAAATAATTTGTGCGCTTTCCAAGCTGATAGTTCATAAGAAGCGGTTAAACAAGGATTGCTATAGCATTAAATTATGGACTCATATGATTTGAAAGCTTTATCTATAGCTTTATCCATCGATCACTCTACATGTATAAAATAGCAGTCTATGCAGAAAAACCATTTCCATTTCATGTAATTTTCAAATGGACTTTCTTCAACATTACGTCACATTTTTTTCAAGCTTTCATCTCGTGTAAACTGTTAGCAAATTGCTATTTTATGGATACTTTTACTGTGTGAACTTCATGAATAATTTTATATCGAATTCGTCCACGTTCTTTACATTAGCTGATCAAAATCAATTTCACCACTTCTTTTGTATTGCTCCCTCTTTTTTCTATAGTATCGTACAAAAAGATGAAATGGTTCTTTCAAAAATATATTTGAAATAACCATTCTATTTAAATAATGTTTCTGAATGGCCTTTACAGTATCGTTTACAAAGATTTGTGACATCACAGTTGTATCAAGAAATATTGCTATTTTATATTTCCATTCTGCATAATAAAGGAAAAAAGGCGTAATTTTCTATTTTCTTTCCTTTAAAGATATGGTTTATATCTGCCAAATTTTTATCTCTTTGTAATTTTAATACCCTTTCATTTTGTTTCTTCCTTTACAATCTATTAAATATCCATTCCTTTGTGTATGAAGTATCCTGACTTCATTTCTGCAAAAAGGGATAAAATGAAATATGGATGAAAAATAAATTATTTTTTTGCTAAGGAATATATAAATGCATACATTGCATAATATTTGAGCAATACATAATATTTGAAATAAAATAAAATCAAGCTCACTAATAAAAATACTCTTCTTCCTCAGTATTTTACGTAATGAAACTGTCCAAAGCGATTGGCATAGCTTTCTTAAATGAAATTTTTTTGATTAATTGGAACACTTATATTTTAATCCTTTCAGTGACATTTGGTGGTGTACTGTTTGTTTAATATTAGTGATAACACTGGGCTTTATGTTTATAAAGCCAATAAAACAGTGGAATTAAATCTACTTTTTTGGTCTTGTTAGAAATCCTGTTTACCACCGGAAATGGTCTACTTCCATTTTTATTTCACCGGTTCCACTAATTAACGGGTGACTTTTGCTCTTGTGGAGAAGTTGGCTATCCATTCAACATCTTGTTCTTGCGACATCCCGTTTATTAGACCCTGAATGACATCGCAGGAAATCTTCATTTTCTCAAGAAAGTCTTTGGTACAGAAGAATCCTTAGGAATTCTTCTTCGATAAAAAGAACCATAAACATATTTAAATTCATAATTGATAAGGAAGAGTTTTACTAATAAAATTAGGGATGCAAATTTTTAAGTGCAGCATTTTCATATACCTTGCATTTTGTTCACATAATGGCTTTAAATCTCCTCCAGTTCTTAATTTTCATAATTGCTTTAATTTTTTTCACTCATACTATGCATTATTATGCTTATCTATTTAATTTTAGTGTTATCCAGATATATATATATATATATTATTTTAGTTTTTAACCTATTTTTGTAATTTCATATTTGTGTTTGATCATTTGTGCCTTTCTTTTCAGTTGCTAGTAGTTTTGTTTTCGTATTTTAATGCAGTTTACCTACATCTATATAAAAGAAAAACATGATCTTTAAAAACATAAGTATGCTGTAGGTATTAAGTGTTTGGCATTAAATGTTAAGCTTGAATTCTTATTGATCAATCTAATAATATGAATCTCAGAACATAAAAAGGAAATAAAAAATTTTAATTTATATTTTGAGACTAATATATTGATGGTATTTATTTTTACATTATAAAATAAAGGTATTATTTTTTTGTCACTAAACTAGAATATAAATATCAGTTGATTAATAGAGCCTACATGACAGATGAATAACTTAAAACATCGATGCTTACCAGAGCTCTATAAAAAGTATTTGCCTATTATTTAGTTTAATTGTTATTTATTTAATACCGTTGAGTATATCATAAAACAAAAAAAAAATTAACTTAAGTAAAGTCAGCTCTAAATTCCATTCCTTTATGTATATTAAATAGTGAAAGGACCATGAATGATAATCACTTCATACGATGTGTCATCTTCAGACGCATAAATCGAATTCATTAATAAAAACTCAAACTACGAATTCTGTTTTAATCTATATTTGTATAAGAGTAGATAATAGAATCATATAATTTCATAAAAACTTGTATGTATGTACGTTGAAATATCTTGAAAATCAAAAATAGATTTAAAAAGCTTCAATCTTATATCGATAAATAATTTGTTTATTGTCTGTAATCAAATGCATTTATTTTCGGTTTTAAATATGACGTTTCCCTGCATTCAGAACTTGAATGAATGAGACATCAGAATATGATAACTTTGATTTATTTGGTGGAAACTATTTAAAATCAAGAATAGATAATGGCATTTCAAAATAAAGTATTAATTGAAAAATCAAATTGTGAAATAATTTATTAAAAAACCCATCACTATATATTTCTTTTCAAATTGACCAAATACTGCATAACTCTTTTAATTATTACAGAACATCATTAGCTTAATTTTTTACTAGAGAATTCAAATAATCATGAGAAGCAGATAGCTTTACATGATCAAACATGTTATCTATGTTACATATAACATTCCAGAATATGAAAAAAATGGCTTATAACAATCGGAAATCTGAACACAAATAAAATGATATCCACAATTCAAGTTTTTTCAGTTACCATTTGACACAATTTTTTGACAATATCTCATAACAGTGATTGTTGTTGTTTTTAATGACACCTGCCATGAACAATATCACTGACCCAGTCAGTGAATGTAAGCCGATAGTGCTTCTCTTGTTTTAAGTAACGCCAACGAGGATCAAGAGCAAGTCTTCGATACTCACTCATCTTATTTCATTGCACAGCCCCTTTTTACAGAGGGGGGGACGCATTCACGCATATCAGAGATAGAATAGTTGAAGAAAAACTATGCCCGATGCAGGACTCATACCCTAGGACGCCAATATCACCTAGAAGATGCACTACACTTGTGCCAAGATGTAGACCATAAGTTTTATGTTGTTGTTTTTACTTATGGCACTTGCCTATGGATAAGCTCCCCGCTGATACAGCGGCAGATTCAAGCCGAAAGGAGCGTTTCTTGTTTTTGAAGTAGCGCCAACTAGGGCCAGGAGTACGACTTAGCTACACACTCACCACATTTGTGCTCACAGCTCCTTTTCACAGGGGGACACAGTCACACACATCACAGATAGCACACAGAAGAACAACCATGCCCAAACCAGGACTCGAACCCGGGACTCCCAGAACATGAGTTAGACGCGCTATTTCTGAGCCAGAAAACCGACATAAGTTGTATAAACAATTTTATTACTTTATCTATTACACTATTTTTATCTTCATAAGGAACCTCATATTTTTATAATGAATGAAGACATTTATATATATATAAAAATAGTTGTATGTAGATTTATGTTAAAAAAATTTGTTGTTCAATTTCATAAAAGAAATCACTATAGATTCATTTCAATAACTCAGTTCCTAAATAGCTTTAAAAGTTAGTTATGCGAGGAAATTTCTCATTTCACCAAAATTGGAACAAGGGAATATGTTGTATTCCTATCCTTAAGAGACAGTTTATACATTTCAAATTAAAATCTCAATTCGTCAGACAATAATGTTTTCTGTAGATTAAAATTATTGATTGTTTCCAGCTTAAAAATTAATGAATAACTTAGCTCTATATTTATCCTTATCATACGAGTCAATTTTAGAGTTATATAAATAAATTTTTTCATGCTATTTTTAATAAAATTATCTGCATTATTTTATCATAGAATTTTTCGTCCTATCTATGACTTGATATATCACTTTATAGTTCATATGTAAAAGCATGTATCAATAATTAATGCATTTATATGTAAATTTAATTGAAAGTAATTTACCATCGAAAATTTCTGAAACATTTAGATGATATATTCATTTCGATAATTCGTCGCATAAAAGGATCTGAAATCTAGTTAATTTCACCAACATTGAAACGAAGGAAATATGTTACATCTTCGGCAATAATCCTTAAGAGAGGACCCATAAAATGTAAATTAAAATCCCAACGTATCAGGCAATAATGTCCCCTGTAAATTAAAATGATTTATAGCTTCCAGCTTAAAGACTAACTGGTAGCTTAGCTCTATATTTACGCTTATCACACGCGCCAATTTTAGACGTCCCAAAAGTGATTAATAGCAATGGTTATATTGAGGATGGCAATTTCCTTAAAAATAAGCCCCGGGACATTAATTCATTAAAACGTGTTCCAGATAAAAATTATTTTTGCACTCTTTCGATTTTTCAAAGAATGAAAAAAAAGATTCTTGACGTGTACTTCGATTAATCGCTTCAATTTGATATGCAATTAAAAATTTCTGTCTTTAGCTCTAAAATGATTTTTATAGAAGTTAATTTTCTTGACGTTGATGGACTATCTCGCTCATCTCACTTTATATCTGAAAAAGTTAATTGTTTAAATTACGCTTTTTTCAAGCATTTTTTGTTTCGGAATAAAAAGTAAAATTTATTAAATTGTGTCAATCTCTGAAATGAAAATTAAATGAAGATTTGGTTCTTTTTTTGTTAATTCAATGTATAAAAAGAAATGACCAAGAATATAATTCATGGTTTGAATTATTACAAACTATGAATCATTAATTATATCAGGTATTATTTCGCCATCATAATTAAATAATTGCGAAGCTTATTATCGTTTCAAAATTTCAAATAACTAACGCCAGACGGTAGTAAATAAGTCTCGTGTTACAAGCACTAAAAATACCTGAAGAATTATTTAATTAACTTACAGAAGTCTTAAATATTAATAAAAGATACCTTTGCTGGTATTAAAAACTGCACTTAAATAAAGAAATAATTGTTTAAGAAAACGAAAGTAATTATTCTTTCCTTTTGAAGGTTTTATATTACAGTTTTGCATTTATGAGAAACACAAAATATGGTTACTTTTTGAAAAATTAAGTTGAAACAATTTAAGAGTTGGAACGAATTTATTATTTTTTTCCAAATAAATTAAATTATTTTTATATAATTAAAATGATGAAATAAATATGAAATTAAATAGCAACAATATTAAAAAAACGTTCATTAAAAAGTAGAAGTTTAATTTGAATAAGATGTAATTATATTGAAATTAAAAATTCTTAAGATTTAATAAAATACAAACATAGACAATAGACGAAAAAAAACACAAAAAATAAAGTGACTCAAAACTAGTCGAATAAATAAAGTACCAGCATTTTAGCATGTTAAATTCTAGTTACAGTTCTATGTATGATTCATTTTTCCAAATAATAATACCGAAACTAAAGCTAATTTAATATTAGGTAATTAAAATGAATAACTTGGTTAATAGTCACATATTTTGAAGGCATTTTGAAATTATTTTTATCTGAAAGAATTTATTCGCTTTTTAACTTTTACTTATTTACGTACAGCCTAAATATCCGCAATTGAACTGAAATTTTAGGTAAGTAAAAACCTTTAAGTTATATTGAAACTTTTAATTCCCAAAATTAGACAGATATAAAAACTATTTCAATAACACATTTTTAAAAAACCTATGTTATTTTATTTCTAAATCAATGTATTGTGATGTGTTGTGAATATAATCAAAAATTACATCTCAAATGAAAATATATATAGGCATATATTAAATAACTCCTATGGAATGCTTCGTTTTATTTTGAATATCCTTAATTTAACAAGTATATTCTATATAAAAAATAAAAACTATTTTGACACTTATTGCATCGAGTTTAAAACTTTAATGTATGAAAGAAAGCTTCAAAAAAATCTTCTGAAAACTTCCTTAATTATATAACAACTTAATTATATCCTGAGTTTCTACTTAATATTGAAGTGTTTTCCTATTTATTATTTTTATTTAAGCATATTTAAATATTAGTAATAAAATAAGCTACCTTTCTTAAATATTTTCTTTTCAATCAGCGTCATCATGTATCAAACCAGAGTTTATTTTTATTTTGTTTGTAACAAATACCCCCAAACGTAATCACATTTTCTCAGCAAACATTTTGATCTCTCTGTGCACTTCTAAGTATCACACGGGGATAACAGAAGGAGACAACACATTTTATAAAGACATTACATGCAGAACAGCTACTCACGCATCAGATTCGATAGCATGACCTCTTTTTACGATTGGGGCACATTAAAACAGTACAGATAAAACAGATAAAGAACTACCATACCCAAACCCGGACTCGAACCGAAAACGCCCAGATCACGGGGAAAACTCACTGACCCTGTGACAGGACATAGGCATTTGACATTATTGAAAATATTTTTTTTTGAATTCCAATAAATTATGACATTGATTTAAAGAACGAATCTAATTAGATAAGTTCTCACATTTATCTTTGTGATAAGCAAAAAATGATTTTAAATTATTTTCTAACTACCAATATTTATAATATTATAAAATAACGACTCGTTTTTTTTTCAGAAAATTATTAATAATATCAAAAAATATTTAAACATTTTTCAAAGAAATCCACAGTTAGTTGTTATTGCGTATCAATGCAGTTAGGACAGAAATGAATGCATCGTTCCTTTCCATCATTCATAATATACGGATTTTAAAAGAGTCCATTCGAAAAACGGTTGGACATTTTTTTTTCAAATGAATGGTGCGCAATGAAGTTTGAAAAAATATTCTGAAAAAAAAATCCAAAATTCCATTTTTGAAATTTGGCATTTAATTATTATTTAATTATGTTAAAATCTGAATTATTAATAATCGTAATAATAGCATTTATCAAGCAGTGAAAATAAAATGTTTTCTGTTAGTAAAAGCACCCATTCAGCATCAACTAATCCCTAAAATAGGTATCGACATACAAGGAAACAAGAAATTATTTTTACATATAAAAGTGGGATGTCTTTGTTTTTGGTATACTTCAAAAGAAATTTATCTTCACTTTTGCTCTGAGTAGAGGATTATCAGAAAAATCTACATAATCAAGGCTAACTGCATCTATCAACATGTTACTAAACAGTTTATCCATATAATTATTATAAGAACATATCCATAAATTAAGTATGTTTATAACCATTACTGAACGTTAAGGGCCATGATGGCCTGGTTGGTAGAGCGTTGGACTCGCACTTCTTAGGTTACAGGTTCGAAGCTCACCGGCCAAAAGATTGCCCGAGTGTATGGTGACTGGCGCTCGTTAAATCTGTTCGTGGTCGCAAAGTCATCTATGTCGAGAGTAATACCACTGGGGGTACTGGGTCAGTGGTGATCGTTCTCTGCTCCAGGTCTAAATTACGATGTGAGATGAATGAATGAATTTGCATGAATGAAATCCGACCCCTAAAACGGGTTGTGACATGTGAGTAGCTAAGTCGTACTCACACTAAGCTAAGTCGTAGAGCCCTAGATGGCGATACTTGTAAAACAAAAGGCGCATTTCTTAGGCTTAAATCATCTGCTGTTCATTTCAATCACAACACACACAACTGAAGGATAAATTTTTAATATTCAGATTTCACATCCAAAAACCTGAGATAGTTGTTTTCTTGTCTAAAAGGTTTCCCAAAATTAATGCTATATTAAAATTTGCACCCACTGTGCAGTAAAATGTTAGTAACTCTTTTAAAAAATCGTTTGACAGCTGATAGAAAGAGGTAGTAGAAATTGAACGTTATATATAGAATAATGTCTTTTCATTGTTTAACAATATTTCAAAAATAATGAAAGTCTGGAGGCCATAGTTCAAAAATTTGAGAATTGGCCCCTAGTTTGTGTGATTTAGCACAATTGTATTTCTTTTTATAGAGTTATTTGATATCAAATCCCTATACCAACAACCACACGAGCATTGAAGGAGAAAATTCAACCAATTTTGTGCAAAATGGCTATGGCAAATTTTGAACCAGTAAGATTGTATATGTACCAGCAAAATCATGGAAGACATTTGCCACAAGTGTTATTCCATTACCTAACTCTATCCTGTGTACTGTGCGATTCAATAAAAATGGAACAAAAGAAAAAAAAACTTTATTTTTTTTTTACTCAAATCTATTAATCTTGCATTGTTCTAACGTGTAACGCTTTATTTGTCCTCACCCTAAGCTATCAATTGTCAAATAGTGTTTTTAAAAATAGGAATGCCAACATTTTGATGGCAAATTCAAATATTGCGTTCATTTTGAGACAATCTTTAGTTCTTTAACAAGCTGCACAGAGATGAGAAAAAAAGAAATATTCACTGGCCTTCCTGCATTAGAAACGAAAATATTAATATATTCCTATTTTTCATATGACAAACATTTTCTTTAGTTTTTTTCTTCTTCTGGGAAGTTAATGTTTGTCTGTAGCGCTACAAAACGGAAATAAAATGGAGGCTTAAATATATATATATATATATATATAAATCCACAATAAAAATTTACATACTTCTAAAACTGAGAAATCTGAAATATTAACTTTCGTTTTTGTTTGAATATGAATTCTCAGTTAAAAATTTTGACACATTGTACAAATAAAAACAAAAGTTTACTAAGATAAGACTGTGCATGGAAAAACAAAGTTGATGAATGCAAAACTGACTGTTATTTTGGCAAAACAGTTAATATTAATAAAACCCTAGAAGTGCTTCTGCAAAACTATTTTATTTGAAGCGTGAAGGTTTTTTAATAAAATATCCATTCTGACAAAAAAAAAGAAGTAAGACCTCACAACTTTCCCACGAGAAATGGAGAAACAAGTTATGGAAGGCAAGAAATAAAAATAAAACCATAAACTAAATACTTCGTAGCCTTGCATATTTCCCTTCAAAAAACTCAATTTCTTTCGACTTTGGGGCTAAGAAAAGTAATAAAGAAATAAAAAGAATTTCTTCGGCCAACTTCACGCATAACTTCATTTTGCGAGTTTTCCGTATAATCAGGCTAACTTGTGAACCCCCCTTTCCAATATAAGTTTAGGAAGAAGATGTCTCCCAGAAAAGAAAATAAATTCTGCATTTGCAGCAACCTTTACCGACATAGAGCTACTTACTTAATGTTAAAATGATGTTGACACAGCTCTTGATTCGTGTTTGCACATTGTGAGGGGGGCAGGACGTTTGGCGAAGCAACTGGATGAGGAATTACATGGAAAAGTGGTTTAGTTCACCTCATTGGAAGTGGTGGGCTTAGTTCAACTTTAGGCTTGGCGAAAAATTAATTAATGGAAAATGCATGGAAGATCTGTAAAGTTCTTAGTTCAAGTTTTTATTTACACTGATTTTTCACTTCACTTCGCTTTAAGATGAGCTATTTGCTCTTTAAGGATGCATCAATTCCATTTATTTTTTTTTCTTCTCTTTTTGGGGTAAAAATAGATATGAATAGATATATGAAACTACCAATGGTTTTCAATTTCTCAATGATAATGATAGATTATTCCTACAGATATTCGAAAAGCTGCTTTAGCTTTTTTGGGGAAAATAAATCTAGATTGTGTTTGTTTTTGAATTGCAAGTATCGAGCAAATATTTGCCTCTTTTACGGTTAATTATATGCAATCAAACTCTATGAGTGCGGATTGTAAAGGTCATTAAAAATGTGCAAGACAGGATAATATACAGAACAAATGAGATGGTATCGTTAGAAGTAAAGATATTGATCAATGTATTTTCTGTAACATATTACATCAACTAAAAAATCAACCGAATTTTTGCGTTTTTTACTTAAATACTAGAAAAAATATAACTCCTAAACATTATAATTTAACACAATACGAATTTATTATCTATTAATAATTGTAAGATAATGTTATTTCAATTAAGTTTAATTATTATTATTATTATTATATTCTTGTCTTAAATATATTGGCATGGCATAAAAAATTAAATTGGAACTTCAAAGGCTTATTAGTAATCATGAAATTGGAATAAAAACAAAGACCTAAAATTCACGAAAAAAAAAACTGCGAATTTTTTTCTCATAACTTTTCAGTATACTTTACATTACACACAAAATTATTACGTTATTCATGATTGTTGGAAAATGAATGAAATAATTCCAAAAGTTTCATAATAAATTATGATTTAATTTTAAAAACATGCGCTTTTACATAATTATATATATATATATATGACAATAATAAATAATATCTTAAATTTTAGAGGGTGGTTGTGAATGTCAAACTAGATAAACAATATTGCTAAATTCATATTTCTTTCAAGCCCTTTTTGATACATAAATCGGAGTGACCCATAAAATGCACCACATGAAATAAGATAATATTTTTTCAATTCCTATAGTCCATATTTTGCAGTTTCAATTGTATTATTTTTTAGAGACTTTTCTTGCAACTGATCAAATAAATTTTATTTTACATTCATTTCAGCAGGGTTTTTTTTAGAAGAAAAAAAAGTTTTTCAGATAAATTATATAATGTGATTTAGTGTTTATTGACAAATAACTTCGACCTTTGGATCATTATGGACATTTTGGGACAAAAATATATTTTCGTGCCCATTGGAAAATTACCTATACATATACAAAAAAACAATTTTCAGCATTAACGATAAAATAAACATCTTTATTAGTATAAAAAGCAATTTTTATCTGTAACAATCTTTATTCTCATAATTTTTTTTAATTCTCCGAAGAAAGTACTTTAACATCTGACTTTAGATGCGTCTGAACTCTGAAAGTCTTTATATAACTTTAAAAGAATATATCATCTCTAATTTTTTATGTATATAAAAAATGAATACTTAAAAAATTTAGGCAAAGTAATAATAAACAACAATCAATAATGAAAAAAAAAGAACTTTTCAATAAATATTAAATAAGCAGTTTATTAACTCTCATTTATTTTATAATCTGCATAACCTTTCATAAAAATATACAATTATCGCATAAAAATTTAAAAAGAATCATTAATAATTACATTTTATTGATTTACCTGAAAATTTTTAATATAAAAAATAATCCGAAAGGGAATGAAATTATATAAGAATTAAAATCTGCAGCCGTTTTTCTAAAAAGTGGAGATCGTAAATTGTTTAAAATATGGAAACTGAAAAAAAAATCCTTATCCTTTGTAGAATGGTTTTTGTTATATCATTTAAACTTTTTATGAGAATGAAATTTTTTTATTAGTTGAGAAAGAATTTTGAATATTTTATATTAGTTATCAAATCATTATTATTAAAATAAATATTTCATTAAAAAAGAGGTAAATATCAATCCTTAAATCAGTTTTTCAGCATTTTTCTTGTGTGTGTGTGTGTGTGTGTGTGTGTGTGTGTGTGTGTATCAAAGTAACTTTTAAAATTTAAAATAAGATTTTTTTTTCATGCATATATATTATTAAAAAATATTTCTTTATTAATTAACATATTTGGTATAAAATAAATTAATTTTCAAAACTTTACTTGTCAAAGCAATTTAACTATTCATTTCCTTATTTACAACAACTCTTAAATTTTTATAATCAAAAAATAAATTCTAAAATCCTATTTTTTTTTTCAAAAATATATTATCATAAAGCATTTTCTTCCATTAACATCCATTATACATTTTTAGTGGGTTACTTGTATCCCTTGAGCTAATTTCCAGAACGCATGTCTCCGTCTCATACCACTCTCCCCCTATTAGAAGTTGAAGCGAGAAATTTTCAAGCTTTACCTTTAGGCGCTGTATTGATCAAAGTTTTACTCTCCCTATTCTGGCCCTCCCCCCAACGCACACAAGCTCCAGACACCATCTCCACGATGTGCGCCAAAATTCAATCTGTACGTCAAAGGCTTCCTGCTTACATAGCCCCAAGTACTCCGTTGACGCCTTTTAACACACGCGTACGCCTCGCCTCCAAATGTGTCAATGTATTAAAGAGTCCAAATCGAAACGGGTGTAATTATCCACCCGTAAATGCTGGAGAAAGGCGGGGTAAGGGGTGGTCAGAGGATATGCAGAAATGGAGTTTAGTCCATGTCTGCAGGTAGTTTGGGTGGAATGGGATTGTCGCTGGCAGGAAAAACGATCAGTTGAATTGACGGGGTGGCATTATTTCATCGGAATGCAGACGCTTTTCATTATGGTTTTAGCATTCGTGTTGTATCGGTCTTTTGTGTTTGTTAAGTAAGAGAACTGATTTAAATTGCGTGAAAGGGGATTTTTTTATGTGTTTGATGTACATGTTTGATGGTTTGTGTAGCATGTATAATTATTCTTGTCATTTTTGAGCTTGTAATCATCTTTTATTTTGCAAAAGGGAGAAATGCAACGCTTACTAAGGATCTTGAATGCTAGAATTAGTGTTGATATATGCAAAAAAGTTTGCATAGAATAATTTTTTTCAAATAATTCTTTCATTTTTTGGAACCTATTTCGACATATATTAGATGTTAAGAAATTTTAATAAAGTCTATAATAGATTTAAAAGCTAATAAAAAATGATTTAGGCAACCTGAGTCTTTTTTTTTGAGATCTGGTTGGTTTTTATTATATTTAATTATTATTATTGCTATTATTATATTTATATTTATTATATTTATTATTTTTATAAAAGAGAGCAAAGCCACGCTTACTAAAGATATTGAATGCTAGAATTAGGGTTGATAAATGCAAGAAAGTTTGAATAGAGTCATTTTTTTCAAACAATTCCTTCATTTATTTGGAATTTGTTTCAACATATATCAGATGTTAAGAAATTTTAATAATGTCTATAATAGATTTAAAAGCTAATAAATAAGGATTTAGGCAAAATGAGTCTTTTTTTGAGACCTGAGTCTGAGTCTTTTGAGAATTTTTATTATATTTAATTTTTATTATAATTATAATTATATTTATTATTATTATATTTATTATTTTTGTAAATAAGAGCAATGTCACGCTTACTAAGGATCTTGAATGTTAGAATTAGGGGTGATATATACAAAAAAGTTTAAATAGAGTAATTTTTTTTCAAACAATTCTTTCTTTTTTTGGAATCTGTTTCGACATATATCAGATGTTAAGAAATTTTAATAATGTCTATGATAGATTTAAAAGCTAATTAAAAAGTATTGAGGTAATCTGAGTCTTTTTTGAAACCTGGTTGGTTTTTATCAAATTTTATTACTATACTGTGATACGTTTACAAAAAATATTTTAAATTCTTTGAGTCATTTATATATTTATTGATTGGTTTTTAATGTAACAAAATGTCAATATTACAAATAAAATGTCAGATATTTTAAAATTTTAAATAGACAAAGAATTACTGATATACGAATAATTGTTTCTTTTTCCTAATAATTTTTTACAATTAACATATGTTTAGGAATGACATCATTCCATGAGTTTATTTAAATAATCGGGTAAAAGCAAATTTTTAAGGAAAAAATAATTTAACTGGAATTATTTGTTTAGTGTATTTTATAACTAGGATCATTCTTATTTAAAACAAAAAAAACAAGCATAAATAAAAAGTAAAATTGACATGCATAATTAGAGATTCTTAAATCGCTTATGGCTATTCTTAAAAGGCATAAATGTCCTTTTTTACATTTAATATATGATCTGTCCATTTCAGGAATGTCTCGTAATATGAATTGTTCCATATATACCCAAATATTTTGTTAACTTTCCGCATTCAATTAATGGGCATCGTTTTAGAAGTTCATGATCTGATATAACTTGATACATAAAGGCATTAATAAATTTGCTATAAAAAGGTTACAACATTATGGAATCTTATTAATAGTTTACATCCTCCACAACTTTATGTTAGTGGTTGCTTTCTGTCTGTGTATTTATTGAAATTTCTTAGAACAAACTTATGAAATAAATTGTCAATGTACTGTTTTGAATTGAATATATTTGAGTTGATACTTCTAATGGTTTTATAGATTTTTTTAAAAAAAATCAACTTTGCCCTTCCTCCAAGCTTTTTACTATTATTCGCTAAAAAGATGAATTAAAAACCATTAAGCGTAGAAAAATTGTTATAAATTAAAAACTAAAATGATTTTTTATTCATACGGATAAAATTACAACAAATTCTTTTTTGAAAATTTTATTATCATATAAGAACATGATGTTGTTTTAGGGATGAGGTTTTTGGCTTCAACAAAAATCCGTAGGTGAAAAATTGAAATCTTATTATTTACACGAGGATCTTAAAAAAATCAACTTTTAATAATGCGTTGCAATTGCATTAACAAAAGTTCTGATTTTAAAAAAATAAGTTGGTTACTACAGCAATAAAACCTAGAAAAATTTTAAGCACGCGATTATGTGAAATGAAATAAATAGGAAATGTGATATTTTTTTAACCATAAATGCGAGACAAATTTTTTTTGGATCGTTTGCAATACTAAAAAGACTCATTCAATGAAATGATTAAAATGAATAAAAATATAATCTAACTTGCACGAACACGTGGTGCTTGGCCGTTCAAGAAATTATGTTGTGACATGATACATTGAAATATGCATAGCAGATTTCATTTTAATCTTTCTATTTCATTTAAAGAAACTGACAATTTTGTTTTCAGTTCTGAACGTTTGTTTAAAAGATAATAGTTTTCTTTTGGTTATACTAGAAATAAAATAATAGCATTTTTGAAATTTCTTAGTATGAGCTTTTAAATAAACTTAAAAAAAGTGATCGAAAATAGATATTTAACTTAAACAAATAATTCAACAATCATTTTATTTAGGTGTTAAACTTCCCGCAGTTTCTTTTTCAGATTCAGAAACTAGAAAGAAACGATATTGTAGAATTTTCTTTTAATATTATAATTATATTTAAGCGTTTTAAATTTTCGAACCTCATTTTTAGATTTATATCCGGACATTAGAAAATCTATTGTTAAAAAAATAAATACTCATTCTTCACAATTAGAAAGTAAAATTTAAGGATATTTTTTTTAATAAAATGTATATGAATTTGAAAATAAAAGTTTTTTTTTTTCAAAAAACATTTTGAGATATTTTAAACTTTAATAAAGATAGCAATTAATCTAGAATAAAAAATGAATAAAGTTTGAAATCTCGCTAATCTAATCTGTATTTGCTCGTTGATTCACTTATTCTTAGAGAAAGCGGCGAAAACTTGTCCTTTAAGGGATATCACTACTGCGGAATGTTTATCGAGGACTTCTTTAATTCTACCGTATAAAGAATGTTTCTCTTACCAAGAATGTTTCTGTTATTTAGTTAACAGCTTTTGGCAATCTTTATTTCATCTTCTCTTTTATTCGCCCTGGGGGACTTTTCTAAAACCATTATCTTGCGTTATAGTAATAAGATGACTCTAATGTATGGTACGTTACTTAACGGAAAAAGCATTTTATTATCTCCAATGCTGTTGCAGATAAAAGATTTTCATGACGAAAATGCATGAGTGAAAAATCTGAGGATAAGTAATGAAATTCTAAAAGAGTCTATTAAGGTTTTTTCCTTCGTTGCTAATGAGGAAAATAATATAAGTGGATTTGATAAAAGAAAAGAATACCAGGAAACATTTCAGTTTTCTTAAAGATGAGAATAATTCAATTCTGTCTTAGATTTCAGCATACTCTAAAGGTTATTATTTTACTTTTGTTCCTTTAAAGCCTTTTAAATCTTTTATTACATTTCTTTTAAAACCTAAATGTGCAATTTCATATTTTTTGAGAGAAAAAAATTAAGGGAAATGATTTGCGCCATTGATTGTTGATAACAAGAAATAAATGCTTCAATAAAGACGCTTTTAAAACAAGTTATGTTGGTACAAATCAAAATTTGAAATAAAAATTTCAATAATACGTTTGTCATTAATTAAATAAAATATTTTTGTATTAAAATTTGCTAATAGATATTGTTATAAAAGAATCGATATTTATTTGCTTATACTCAAAATATAAATCACTATTTGCATTACATCGCATATTTATAAAAATTAACTTTTGGACAGAAAGAAGATGAATTCTGTAAGAGTATTAGTAATTTATCTGCACATCATACCTATGTTGTGTTAAAAAGTATAACGAGTAAAAATCTCAGTACATTTACCTGAAAAACACTGGTACAGTTGAAAAATTGTGTCATCGTATGAAGAGATCAAGAAGAGGTCCATTATCTTCCCACCCCTCGAGCATAATTTTCAGATATTTAAGATAACTAGGCAACTTGATATTCTTCCAAGTAAAGGACAAAAGAAAATAATATTTTCTAGTTTCGGACATGTTGCTACTACAATCTTTGAAGCTAATATTCAGTTGCCTTATGTTAATGTGATGATTGTTTTCCCCGAATAGAATAAAACAGTTGCCAGCTTTCTGGCCCAGAGGTAGCGCGTTTTCCTCGTGTTCTGGGAGTCCTGGTTCGGACATGGTTGTTCTTCTGAGTGTGATTTATGAGATGTGTGACCGTGCCCCCTGTAAAATATAATAAGCGAAGGCAAGCGAAGCGAATATAATAAGTATGTAGTTTAAGTCAAAGTCTTCATCCTAGTTTGCGCTAATTCATAAAAAAGAGACGCTCCTTTCGACGTAAATCTGCGGCTGTATCAGCAGGAGACTATATTATATTATATAGCTATATTATTTACTTACATTGCCATTTCTAACGTCTAACGCTTTTCTATTTGTGTTTTGAGTATTTTAAATTTCTATAAAAATATTATTTTTTATTTTTTTCCAATATCTAAATGATGGGCAGGGAGAATCTTTTATTTAAGCAAAACGTGACTTTTGATAAATATCAGACACTGCCTTTATACTTCAACCTATATCCTTGCAAAGAAGATCTTAATATTAAACCCAGATACTTAGCAATCAAGTTATAAGTTTTCATTTATGAATGAATGCATGATTATAATTATTCGTTAAACTCTTTAAATTTTAATATTATTCAACGTTTTAATTTTCAATACATTTTCTAGCTCAATACCGTGCTGATTCTTACAGCAAAATCATTAATAAAGTTATAACTAATTCATTTTTAAATTAATTACCACATTCTAATAATTATCACAGAATGTTGTAAAGATTGCTTTATTCAATGTGCTGCAAATGGATCCTTTCATATGAAATTAAAATGTTAATAAAAATTAATTTTATTTAATATTTGAAATCTAAATATATTAAAATAATATTTTTTTCATGTGAGAACACATAACTAAAAATTTCAAAGCTCTTGCAAAAGGTTCACGAGAAATCGAATTCGATCGATCGTCTATCTCACGATCATGATAGAAATCAGACTTATCGATCGTGTTATAGTGTTATATAAAAGAAATTAACTGATATAAATTTCTAATCAGTCTATACATGGGATTTTTTTAAAGAGAAAAGTCGCTGAAAAGTGCATTTAAATGCTTTTTATCATGCAGGATTAGAGAATGGGAAAAATTCTCAAAGATTCTAATTCTAAGAGTTAAATTCATCTATTCTACGACGTTAAATAATGGTCGATTTTCAAGAAAAGGTAGTTGAGAGTAGGTTTGGAAAAAAAATTCAATTGACGATTATTTCAAAAGATTCTTTGTCTCCCAAAAAATTTATGCACAATACTCGTAAACGCTATATTCTTTAAAAAAAAGACTTCATCCTTGATAATTGACACAAAATATGAAATTCAAATATAATTTTCATTCCGTTTATATAAACCATATAAAAATTTGATTTTTCAAAACATTATTTTGTGGCTCAGGATTTCTAATTAAGAGAGAAAATCAGTTCAGTAATTTTAACCATTCTTTTTTTTTCTTCAATAAAATGGAATTTTTTCTAAAGCACATTGTATAGTTATAATTTATGCCTAAAATATCCAAAATTATATTTTTCCATTAAGATTAAGGGCATTTTATTTAAAAGCAAGAATTTGGGATTAGAATTTTTACTCCTGCTTTTTTTTTACCTAGGTACTAACTGCAAATTTTGTGTTAAGCTTTGGATACCTAACTGCAAATTTTCAACGAATTGATTTATTAAATGCATTTTTATGAATATTTTCAAATGGTTTTGATTTTTATTAAATGCGATACTATAAATGAAAATGCCACGCCTGAAAATATTTAATTAATTTAAATTTTTTTTTTTAATTTTCAAGAAAGGAAGCACAGAAGTAATGTAATATATAATAATTTAAATGATTATATGAATATCCAATATGATAACCCACATAATTTTATAAATATCCAATAAAATAATCCAAATGATAATATGACTATCCATTATGATAATCTAAATAATAATATAAATATCCTGGATATAATGAATATCCAGTACAATAATCAAGTGGTAATGTGAATATCCAATATGATAGCCCAAATGGTATCGTAAATATTCAATATGATAGTCCAAGTGGTAATGTGAATATCCAATATGATAATCCAAAAGATATCAGGAATATCCAATATGATAACCCAAGTTGTAATAGGAATATTCAATATGATTATCCGAATGATAACAGGAATATCCAATATGATTATCCAAATGATAAAAGGAATATCCAATATGATTATACAAATGATAACAGGAATATCCAACGTTATAATCCAAGTGGTAATGTGAATAACTAATATTATAATTCAAGTGGTAATGCGAATATCAAATATGATAATTCAAATGATAACAGGAATAACCAATATGATAATACAAGTGGTAAAACAAATATCCAATATGATAATCGAGATAATAATAGAAATATCCAATATGATAAGCGAGATAATAATAGGAATATCCAATATGATAAGCAAAATTATAAAAAAATATCCAATACGATAATCTAAAAAAGCACATGGAATCGTTCTTCTATCATCCCTATACACAATAAAGTTTACCTTGTCAGACATTTTGATATTTGTTTTATTTCAGCGATTTGGTATTCTTTGTTGATATATTTATAACTTTGAAGGATTACATTAAAGTAAATACTCAAATTTTATTTTTTAAGGGCTAAATTGTTTAGAAATTTTAAGACAGGAAGATAACATCGTTATAAAGTATCTGCTTGACTGCAAGAAATTTATCATTCTTTTCATAAAATAAAGTTTAACATAAAAGAATGCACGTTTCAGCGGGAGTAATGAAGATTAGAAATGCTTAAAATCTTCAGAAATATATATTTTATATAAATAATAATTAATTTAACTTTTTTAAACAGCACTTCCAAATCTATTTCTCAAACTGCTTTAACCCAAATAGAATTCTCTTGGAAGGGAATTGATCTTTAGAATGTCCTCCCGGAAATTTATGATCCTAGTTCTCCTTGATTTTGGATAAGGACACGAATTTTTGTTTAATGAAGCGTCCTACTTTCTACTTGTCATCGATTGAAATGTCAAATAGTTCCGAGAGCGCCATTGAAATTCAACAGTTCAGAGAGTTTAATCCATTAGGAGAATCTAGTGTAAAGAGACGAATGGGATCCTGGATTTCAATATTCTAATCTCTCTTTTCTCAGTTTTCTTTTTCCTCTTTTTCCTATTAAAATCGTCTTTTCTAATTAAAATATATAGTTTTAAATATTTATTTGAATTATATTTTGAGTTAAATGTTTGTATCAAAATTTGAATACAAAGTATCCATAAAGTTTGTTAAAAGTTTGAAATAGTAGTAGCATTTATATATTAGAAGAATATCTAATATGCATATATTAGAAGTATATCTAATATGTATATATTAGAAGTATATCTAATATGTATATATTAGAAGAATTAGAAATGTATTTCAAATATATATTAGAAAAATTAGAAATGTATTTAAAATATATATTAGAAGAATTAGAAATGTATTTAAAATATATATTAGAAGAATTAGAAATGTTTGTAATGTAAATATTAGAAGAGTTAGAAAATTTATTTTTTTCTTGCTTTTTTTCTGAGTATTTTCTTGCAATATACAGTATATATGACTTACATCTGTAAGCCTTGTGGTATACTTGTTGGCACACAAGGAGTTAATACTTCAAGAACCAATAAAAAATATACAATATTTATAAAACGTTTTCTTTAATTATTAGTTTCTCTTTTATTTCCTCTCAATATTCTAATATTTTTATTATTTTTTTATAATGATTTCTCTTATCTAATGAACTAAATAATTTTATGGACAACTTACCATTCTTTCTAACTTTTTTTATTCAGAGTGTCTATAAATATGTATGGTGAGTCAATAAATTTTGGATTCGGTTTTAAATAATGGTTAATGCATAAAATAGAAAGATCTAAAAAATATATATAAATTTTGATATACCTGGTTTCTTTCTATTTTCATCACTTCATTTTTAAAAAATTAAAATTAATAAAGATTAACATGAAATCTGCTATGCATATTTCAATGTATCATGTCTGAACATAATTTTTTGAACGGCAAAGCACCACTTGCTCATTCAAGTTAAATCATATTTTTATTCATTTCAATTATTTCATTAAGTGAGTCACTTTAGTATTGCATACGATAAAAAAAACATTGTCGCATTTACTGTTTGAAAAAATTATTCCATTTCTATGTATTTCATTCCATATAATCACTTTCTCAAAATGACATTTTTCTAGGTTTTATTCGCTTTTTTTATTAACTTTTTTAAAAAAATCAGAGCTTTTGTAAATGTTATGGCATTACATTAATAAAAGTTGATTTTTTGAGATACTCGTGCAGATAATAAAATTTCAATTTTTCGCCTACGGATTTTATTGACGCCACAAAGCCTCATTCCTAAAACAATATCATGTTCTGACATGATAAAAATAACTTTTTTTAAAAGAACAGTAGTTAATGTATATCTCTATAATCTAAAAGTAAACTGTTTGCCTTTGACTTTAAATTGAATTTTTCATTTGTTTGGGAATGGGAATACAGTGTATTCCTGTTTACCGTATCGATTTGTCATGTAGTAGATTTTTGTTCATTAAGTCAAAATAATTGATTTCAATTTATTTATAACTGATTCAATATTTATCAAAATAATGTTTATGCAAAATTTCTGAAAGTTAAATTTTAAAGTCAAATAGTAGCTAAAAGGTTGAATCAAATTTGTCTTGCATAGTTGTTTAATTATTCGCTTTTATTATATTATTTCTTTATGTATCATTAAAGACTTAAAAAATTTTGAACTAGTTTCATACTTAAGAAACGTACTGTATACAAGTAAATGTGAGTCAATAACTAATATCTGAACTGTTAGAAATATTCTAAAAATTAATACATTTTATAAATTATTGCAAGATTTATAGTTTATATTTTCTCCATGCCTTTTTGAGAAAGGAGAAACAGAATTCGTCAACTTGAAGTTTCAAAATTCTAGATATTTCAGTTGGGTGGTATTATGGTTTGTCGATGAAATTAGCAAGTAAAAATTTTTATATTCATTACATTTATTTATAAGATAGAAAAAAGGGAAAAAGGAACTTAAAAACAAAATTTCGCAAAAAAATGAGGAAAGGTCTATTGCTTAACTCTCGTACTACTACTCCAGCCCACCTGGTCTCACAAGTTCTAAATTAGTTGTCCAGGTAAGAATCAGCTTATGTGTAAATGCGTTTATCGAAGTATAACCTTGTGGGTGAGGGAAATGTCATAGATTTATACTTCGTAGTGATAGATTGCTTTTCACTTCATCATTGGGATATTTCAGCAAGAGAAAGTATGAGCAATTTAATTTGTACTTGTGACGGTTGCCAGATAACATAACATAAGCCAGATAACATCTAAAATACAGAAGTCGACTTTTGTATTATGGTCTTGTTACTCGGATGCTGGCCCTAGCGTCGTAGGTTCGTATTCCAATCTTCAAACGGTACATTGGTAACCTTGTCAACGCAACCTTCGGCAACAGTCATGGCGTCATCTACCCGCAGTAAAGGTCGTTAAACCCACTTGACGCAAGCAAAAGCAATGTCATCAGACACACTTGACGCAAACTCGCCATGACGCTTGGCACTATAAAAATCGTTCGTCCCTCCGCCGACTCACTGGTGGGGGAATACTATGGCGTTAGCGTCATAAGCCAGATAACAACTACGATTCCGAAGTCGAGTTTTGTATTATTGTCATATTACTAGGCTACTGGCCCTGGAGTCGCAGGTTCGTATCGCGACCTTCAAACGGTACATGCTTATACTTGGCACCAGTTCAAGCTCAACCGAAAACTATATGAAGCAAATGTTTCAGACAATTTTAGATTTCCTATTTATCAATGCAGTAGCGAACACGGCAAAAAGTCTACCTTTTGTAACTTTATTTCGTATTTTCATGTCTTTAGTCATCATGATCTCTGAATTTTTATTCAGTGCTCTTACACTTTTAGTCATACGTTTATATAATAACGTTCTAGTTTTGAGATCAGTTAAAGAATCACGCACTAATTTGACAAAGGGTTTTTTCTTTTGATTTTTCTAATATTTATAAGAGCATCAATAAAGGTATTGAAGTCTATTTCAGAATAGTTTGAGACAAATTGCGAGATTTTGCCAAGTTTGCGGGTTTTATTAACAATGGGCTAATTTTCAACTTTTCGGTGAAATACAAAGAGTGATTGAATTATAACAGAGGCTGAAGCTAAAATTGCGCAACATCCGAAGTTCCGACATTCTTTATTTTAGAACTATTAATATTTGCTTAGTGACGCGACATTCATTGATTAGGGGATCCTCTTCAAAGAGGATAATGGGATAGTCTATATTCTACTTGTAGGAACTTATTTTAAAGTTCTATAGATTGAATAGACATGTCTGAACAGATTAAAATTATACAATTTCAAAATATATCATAAAGGATATAAGTGTCTGAATTTTTTCAGAAATATATTCATTGATTCAAACAAAATGAATTACAATTTTTGAAGCCATTTAGAGCGACTTTTAAGATGGTTATCTCTAAATTACCAAAGCTATTGTGTCGTGATTAAAAGACGTGTATATAGTTAGTAATAAAACTATTAGAAGTTCAAATTAATCAATGTTTTTCTTACGGATATATGCATTTATAACCATTTATTAGTTATCATGAGAACGAATATATTTTATTGAACTTAAAAACATGATAAAAAATTTATTTTTCAATAAGCCTTTGGTCACAAAATGGAAATCAATGAAGTCTTTTTTTGTTTTTCATTTCTTTTCTTTTTTCATCTTTCATTAGGTTGTTTTTGTTTTCATTAATTCCAAAACACATTTTTTTTGCTCTAACAGTTTTTAAGAAATACTCAGGATTAAAATATTTTGGAATAAATTAAAGAGGAAATTCCTGTTTGTTGATTGTTTTTCTGTGATCTTACTACTTAAAATGACGAATAATAATTTAAAAAGCGTAATCTTTCAAATTCTGCCTGGAACAGGAAGATAGTTATTAAATGCTTATTGTGAACAAGACACGTGTTTCCGTTTGTTTGATACCTCCACTTCATACTAATTAATTACTTTCTATACTCCTTTTATCAAATGTAACGCATTGAATTGTTTAATAAAACAATTTTATTAAAGATAACTTTTAACAAACATTTGAAAGCTGGAACCTATTACTAGTCAGAATTAGGTTTTGTAAGGCCGTGAACTTTATTATTATATTATAATATTTTGTGTGCTTTGTATTACGAATTGTAACAATGAATTATTTGTCGCTTTATAAGAAAAGTAGATTTGAATTATTCACCATCTATTGTTGGATTGAAATGGTTTGCAATAATCATTCTAGTTTGTAACAATTAATCTTTCAATGGACCAAGTATTCTACTGTTGAGTAAAGTGAAAAATGTTTCGACTTAATACATAATGTATTTTCGTGTAAATTGATGCTTTGAAAGGATACAAATGTTTATTTGTAATGGACATTGGATTTCAGATAAACTGTTTTGAATTAAAAGGATTTAAAATGAATTAAGTCAGAAATTATTGTTTTAAAAGTAAATGGTCATGTTAAATTTTGGTTATCCTATTAAATATACAAAAATATAGCTAATAATTTTAATTATTTTTTTAAGTAAAACTTTTAACATGTGTTTGGAATAGGAAAGTTATACTAACCTTTTTATTGGGAACGCCACATAACGTTTTTGTTGCCATATTTCTTTAGTATTTAATGAAAGTAATAAGTTTAATTGATACTTTTCCATTTGCCGGGTGCCACCAAAAATTCGCCAGAGAAATTTGGCGGAATTATACATTATTTGGCGACATTTAGCTGGTGTCCGGCTAATGGAAAAGTATCAAATAAACTTAGCTTGTTTATGTGCTATACTCTGTAGTAGTATGAAAGGCTTAATAAATTTGATATTGATTTTCATATTTATATAAAACTATATTTTGAAATTATTTGAGATCTGTATTGCGCTCTGAAAAATAGTGCTATCCTATTACAACATTTCAATATAGTAATGCATTAGGAATCTATTTAAAAATAAGGTGGTGTTTATTTAGTTTGAAGTTGAAAACATTTGCAAATATATCTAAAAATATTAAACCAACAATCATCAGTTGTATTTCGAATTAATATTAGATAGTTTATTTTTTCAGAATTTGATGATTTCGCTAAATTTTGGAACTCTGATTTCTGATTTCAAGTAAATTTTTATTAGAAATATTTTTTCAACTGGTTTGAATTATTATAAACAGCTTGTAGAAAAAAAATTAAAATGGGGTTTCCCAATCATAAAGTTGATTCACGACGAAAAGATGTTCTTTATCGAACATTATTTAGTATTCTTACAATCGCAGAAAACATAAAATATGAGAAACCACTTAATCGTGTTTACTATTTTTCTCCATTTGCATGTTCTGTTCAAAAACAGATAATTCATGTTTATCCATACTTTGCTAGTAGCAGTAAGCTAATAATGTTAAATATATGAACATATTTTTATTGATTATTTTAATGCTCCTTTTTACTAAGTTTCTAGTGGTTTTAACGTCTTACAGATTATTTAGAATATCTACTTTTTTAACTTTATGCAGATCATATTTGTATTTTGTAAACATGTCATACCTAAACAAAATGCCAAAAATAAAATAAAATACTTGCTTCAAAAAAATAAAGCTGCATTTACTGAAAATATAAAATGAATCTTGGTATTATAAGCAATTTGTATGATGTAAACATGCGGATATAAAATACTATGAGAGATACAAATAATGATCTAAATCAATGAAAAATGTAAAATTTACATATTTTTTTGTTAAAAATAATTTTTATTCATATTTTGAACGCAAAGCAAATCAAAATGACAGTTAATATTTATAAGGCATTTTGTATTATGCGTTTGTGTAATGTATTTTGATTACTCTTTATTATCATACTTTAGAAATATAAGATTTATATGAAATTAATTTGTCATTGTTGAGATTATAATTAAGAAATAGATCAGCATTGATTACTTATTATTTGCAATCCGATCAATACATAACATTTCATTTAATAAAATAGGATTAAGTAATTGAAACATGTAGAAAGCCTTTTTTGAAATGATTTTATATATATATATATATATATATATATATATATGCATGAGCGTTTCAAAAAATCAGCTTTAAATAACGCATTGTCATTGCATTTACAAAAGCTCTGATTTTAAAAAATAAGTTAATTAATACAACAAATAAAACCCAGAAAAATGTAATTTTGAGCACGTGATGCTTGAAATGAAATAAATAGGAAGTGAGATATTTTTTTATATACAAAAAATGCGAGAAAAAATGTTTTGAATCGATTATAGTGAATAAAAATATAATTTGACTTGCAAGAGAACGTGGTGCTTGGCCGTTCAAGAAATTATGCTCTGACATGATACACTGAAATATGCATAACAGATTTCATTTTAATCTTTTTTTTAATAAATGAAAATTCCAAAATCATGCATTTTAATAATTTTATGAACATTAAATATGGTCAGTATTACTATATATATTTTTTTATTTCCTGCAGTAATTATTATCTAAAGAGTTCCCCTTTTTATCGCTATCTATAATCTAATTTAAATAAAATCATTATACATTCTATATTTTTTTTTGGTTTTTACTAGATACTTAATGAATACAATTATCTAAAAGCTATTTCTATTTTAATTAAAATATCAAACTTCTTATGTATCTACCCGATTGAAGAAATAATATATTTTTAAATCGCAAATCCTCCAAGAAAATGAAAAAATACACATGTAATTACTTATAAATAATCTGTCTGAGTAATCTCAAAATCTATGCTTTCTAAAATTAAAATAAAAAAAAGCAAGCAAAAAAAGAAAGACTTGAATTAGGATTTTTTAAAAGGAATTAATTTTAATTAAACGTTTTATTATTTTTCTAATTGATTCCAATCAACTTTAATTAAAAGAAAAACCTTCCAAACCTCTAGCATTTTCTTTCATGTATTAAAATATTAATTAATGCACCACACGGAAACCATCTCTTAAAGTTTGTAACGAAATACACGAAAGATCATGGAAGTAACTGCAGCTTAAAACCCTCTTGTAAAACAAAGAAAAGAAAAGAAGTAAAAAAGATTTTTAAATATCTTCCAATCCAACTTGTGTCGAGTGTGCCTCAGAGGTATAACCAGTTCCCTGCTTTTCACAGAACTTTTTAAAAGTAGTTTTTTTCCCCACTATTATTTTCCTCTGGGCACTTGAGTGGCAAATAGCAGATCCGGGTTTTTGCTGAGGCAAGCACTTTGCCCCTTTTCTCCATCGATCTTATTTTCGCAGAGTTTGGGATTTATTTATTTCTCTCTGTCGAATTTCTCGAGATTTCCTTTTAAGATGTTGGCACACTTTGCACTCAAACGAAGTAGTTTCGGTGCTTACGAGAGAAATCACTTCTGAACCCGGGAAAGAATCAATCACATTTAGTTTTTGTGAGCTTTTGCACAAGCTTTTATCGGATTGTGAGAGGTGAGTTCTTAAAGAAATTGTTGATAGGGTTAAAATACTTACTTACACAGTTTCGGCCTTCCTTTGATTTCGGCAATAGAACTTTTCAAAGAACAGATTAAAATTCACCGTGAAAACCCACTACAATTTTGGCGAGGATCCTTAACAAGGAGGGAAAGTTTTTGACTAAAAATACTGGTTGGGGTATTATTGAAACGGTTGTTATATGGATCCATATTACATGAAAACCTTTACTGACGCAAATAAGTTCTTTGGTCCTTTGTATATATATATATATATATATACTCTACTTAAATCCAAATTTATATTCTAACTTACAACTTCATGTAGTCCATTTCTAAAATTAATCCATTATTTTCTTATCCAATCCACTTGTCCTAGTTAATTAATGCAACATAATCTTTGGGAAATTGCTGAATAGGGTAACAGTCGATAAATTCCCACACACCGAATGAAAGGATAAAAATTTATCAGACAAGCACATTAATTTAAAAGTTCCCTCTGATTCTCTTACATGAGATGTATATGTGATTGACATGTATCAAAAATCCCTATTCAAATCTAACAGCATATATTCACAGGGATAAAAGTTTAGTTATCATTTCCCCATTCCGTTTTGTGTCGTTTTATGTCGAGGTAATCGCTTCTGCTTGTACATAATGCATGTTTCCCATGATAGAAAAAAACGAGCTTAAAACCTCACAGTATCATCCATGCTTTCTGCTTTCAACAAATAATTTCAAATTTCACACACCACACACACACACACACACACACACACACACACACACACACACACACACACACACACACACACACACACACACACACACACACACATATATATATATATATATATATATATATATATATATATATATTGTTACGAGCGAGCAAAACGCACGCCAAAGGTGAAAACGCTAGCCGCGCGTCACGGG
>JAOUZG010036900.1:4304634-4321445 GCA_026289955.1 Argiope argentata | reverse complement strand
GGGTTGTGCAAGCGAATGTGGTGAGTGTGTAGCAAAGTCGTACTCTTGGCCCTAGTTGGCGCTACTCAAATACAAGAGACGCTTCATTCGGCTTAAATCTGCTGCTGGGGTCAGCAGCGGGCTTGTCCATGACAAGTGCCATTTGACACAACAACAACAACAAGACAACAGCAAATGCAATAAAATCAAAACTTACTCAACATGCAAAAAAATGTGTTATAAAAAATAATAGTAATATGGTCGTCATGTTTTGAATATTAATATTAAATATGATAAAACAACATTAACTATTAATGTAACTACGCTTACGCTGCTGAATGATAAACATAAATAAAAGTGTGTGTGTGTGTGATTTTGTTTCCGAACGTAATCAACAATTGGTCTTCATTTATAAATTGATTCGAAAACTAAAATTAATCTTAGCTAAATAAAAATTTTAAATAAAATATCAATTCCCAATAAAATTGAAATTCACTTCATAAAAATTGTCAGTTACTATTTATATTCATTTTACATATTTATGATGATTATCATCATTTTTTTCAATTGTATTAGAGTATATTAATATCATAATATTCATATCAATATCATAACTATCAACGTCGTTATTTCAAAATTGTTCTATCGATATAAATAGTAGAGAAAATTTAATTAAAAGGTCCGGAAACTAGTTATGTATTTAATTTAAGGTTCAAGCATTCAATTTTGCTATGAATTATAATTAAAGCAATTGATAGGAAACCCAAGAAAGGGAACAAAAACTATAAAATTCTTTTCCCTTTTTAAAATACTTATTTCTATAGAACTGATGAGGTCTTCAAAAATAAATTATGAAAAAATTATGAATTGTAGAAACATTCTACAATTACTTTGACATTCCAAGACATTTCGAATAAAATTATCTTTGTTATTAATATCTTTCAAAGAAAAGGAATTTTGCTATTATAAGATAAAATACATAAATATGGTAATAAATATATATTACTCATATTTGGTGCTTCTAGTGCTCATTTCAAATTCTATAAACCATTATTTGCAAAATTATGATAAATAAATTGTACAAAAGCATATTTTCAGACTTTACGAAATTGTTATTTAGTTTTAAAAGCAAGAAATTCACAATTTTTGAAGAGAAATTTATTGTACTTTAGAAATTCTATAATAATTTACATAATAAAAGAAAAGTATAAAAACTATTTTACTTGAATGGTATACACAAATATACCGATAATAATATATTTTTGTGTAACTTAAAACTATAAAAATTAAGGGGAGGCCATTTTTGTAATAAGTTCATTAATAAAATACGCAATAAGTCGGACATATTTAAATTACTTGTTTTTTTAGGAAGGATATGCTTACTTAGATAAAAAAAATAAAAATAGTTTATAAAAAAGGTAAAATCGATTATGAAATTTATTAATGCGAATTTAATTTCGTAGAAATATTTTTTAATTGTATAGTTGTTCCATAAAACAAAACCCGTAAGTTGTTGTTTCTTTGAATACATATAAATAGAAAATAATACATCAAAGCTGATAATACATCAAATACATTGAATACATATAAATAGAAAATAGAATACATCGATAAATAAGTTCGACTAAAATGTCAAGTTTAAAAGTGAATTAATTTTATTATGATAATTTATGTTGATAGTTAATTTTAATGAGTAGTTAATTTTAAAAATAGAAAAAAGTATTTGCACTGGAAATATTTGAAGCTACATAATAAAGCAACTATAATCATTAAAATAGGCTTAAGTAAAAAATTCATGTTGAAATAATAACATTTAGAACATAGTCGCACTAATTTTAATAAGATTAAAAATAGAAAAAAATTAAAAGTAAATCTGCTATTCATATTGGAATGTATCGTGTCAGAACATAGTTTCTTAAGCACTACGCGCTCAGGCAAGTTAAAATTCATTTAAATTGTATTCATTTTAATTGTTTCATTGAATTAGTCACTTTAGCCTTGTAAACGATCAAAAAAACTTCGGCTTGTATTTATAGTATTAAAAAATTGCCTTTTCCCATTTATTCCCTTTTCATATAATCACGTACTCAAAATGACGTTTTCCTAGGTTTTATTTGCTACAGTCATTAATTTTTTTTTTAAACCAAGCTTTTGTGAATGAAATTGCAACGCGTTATTAAAAGCTGATTTTTAAGATGCTCGTGGAGATAATATTTATTTATTTATTTATTATTTTTCGAATGCAGATTTTCGTTGAATGAGAAAATATCTCATCCCAAAAACCACATCATGTTCTGACATTTTAAAAAAAGTTTTTACACTGTAAATATTTGAAGTTACGAAATAAAGCAATGAAGCGTCTATAATCATTAAAATAGACATACGTAGAAAATTCATGTGGGAAAAATAATGTTTAGAACATTTTCGCGCCATTCCCAGTGCCTTGAAGCTTTAAAAACAGATTTAAACTTTCGTTGCCATGACAACATACTGGAATAAAAATATTTTTGAAAGCTCAAAAATAAAAGAAGTTGGTCTGGGAGCAAAAATACAAATCGCACTTAATAAAGAAACAAGAAAAATTTATAGGCTTGAAACCTTACGCAAAAACACTTAATATCCCTGTCTTTCCGGGTGCACTTATTTCAAATAATCAATAGCGCGCTCATAACTCACTCCGTTGTCTATCTTATCTGAGTAGAATCGTACTACTGCCATGATAAAGCAATTGCCGTTCGTCGTTGGGGAGCATAATGCTCCTTAAAGCAAATTAATGGTGATGGTAATTACGTTGAAATTCTAGCTACTGGCTTCAAATGACTTTTAAATGTTGAGCCAAAGCTTGCGATTTCTACAGTCGGATGATAGTTAATGGTCCACATTAGGACCAGCCGGAATCGTATTATCGTGTGATAGAAATGCTTTCATTGCATCTGACATTATTTACCATTAATCTAAAAGGGTTATCAAACATAGGATATGAGACTGCATCGCCGGAAAATAAATGTTTATGCTCTTATTAAAACTTTTGGAATGGAGGAAATTCTATCTTTGCATAAAGTTACTTTGGCAGGATCGACTGGAACTCTAAAACTACTCTTCTGATTCTAAATAGGGGAGACTCTCTTTGATTTTAGTTTGGTTTTGTTAGTAATATGAATCCTTGAAAATGCCCATTTCCTATATATACTAGAGTCCCTCTTAGGATCTTAAAGATCCACATCATTTTTCGCTCAATCAAACACAAAGATTATTACATTTACAATACAGGGAATGCTAATTATATAAAATTGCAATATATGAAGTTAAGGATAAAAATTATAAATGTATATAAAAAAACAATATTTCGTATATTTTATATATTTTTAATTAATATATATAAACTTTTTAGTATATAAAAGAAAAAGAAGAATGAAAAATAAGAATTATAATAACAAAAATATAACTACGATAAGACTGTTTAAATCATAAAGTTTTTAAAAATAAATTTAACGATTAACGTCAAGGCGATGGTAAAATACTGATTATATATTGATAATTGTGATAAATATTACTGAGGATAAAATACTGATTATTTACTGATAATACTGATAAATATTACTGATGGCAAAATATTACTGATGATAAAATACTGATTATATACTGATAATACTGATAAATATTACTGAAGATAAAATACTGATTATATACTGATAAAACTGATAAATATTACTGATGATAAAAATACTGATTATATACTGATAATACTTATAAATATTACTGATGATAAAATACTGATTATATACTGATAAATATTACTAATTGATTGCAAAAAAATGTATGGAAATAAAGACGAAGAATTTTTTTTTTCGATCTTCGTTTAATTAGTCCAATACAGAAATGTAAATGAGTGCTTCGTAAGAAAAGATTGTGTCCTGCGTTTAAAAATACAAGGAAAAAAGAAGATCACGTAATGCATGTTGCTAGTGTCGGAACAAACTTGAATACAGAAACAGTGAGGCTCAAATTTTTTACTAGAAAAACAAATTTCCTTTCATATATTTTTCAATACCTCATGGTCAGATTACCACCTTCTTGCGTTAACATGCTATTTGAAGAGTCCCAAGGGGTAATTGGGATGGGCAAAATCATTTTGAGACGTATTCAAATAACAGGGATGTTAATTGAGTTGACAGTTCCTCTTTAAAATACTCAGAAAACAATACTTAAATTTCTATGCCTTGGCTCCTGAAATGCTTTTGCCCTTTTCGTCGAAAAAGAGTCTCGAATTTGATAACTTCTCTTAAATCCTCATTATAACTTCATCCCCAGTGGAGCTCAAATAATCATATATTTTTAAATTTGGAGTTTTTAATTGTTATACTTGATATAATATAAATATAGAAAAAAATATAAAAAAATATTAATTCTATACAAAAAAAATATTTCATAATCATATTCCAAATGAAAGAAAATATTTTAAGTAGATTATAATATTGATTTCAGATTGTTATCAATTATTAGATTCATTCATTTTTTATTAAAAATTAAACTGTGGAGTTTTTCTACTTTTATATGAATATAGTTAAACATTTAGTTCTTATATGATTTTGAAAATAATAGAATGATTCTGGGTTAATTAATCTCTGTTTTAAGCATTTTTCATCTCATTTCTTCAGTTTTATTGAAAATCATTTGATTCATATGTATAATTCCTCAGACTGAAAACTACAACATTTTCTCTTCGTTTAGAACAGTAGGAATTTAGATTGACCTCATAATACATATTTTGGAATTGGTATTTTTTATCATGTCAGAACATGATGTTATTTTAGGAATGAGGTTTGTCAACAAAAATCCGTAGGCGAAAAATATTTTTAAAAAACCGTAAGTCAAAAATTTCAATTTTATTATCTGCAAGAGCATCTCATAGAATCAGCTTTTAACAACGTGATGTCTTTACGTTTACAAAAGCTCTGATTTAAAAAAATAAGTTAATGACTACCGCAAATAAAACCGTGAAAAATGTCATTTTGAGCACGTGATTATAAGAAATGAAATAAATAGGAAAGGTGATATTTTTTTAACAATAAATCCGGGACAAAGTTTTTTGGATCGTTTGCAACACTAAAGTGACTCATTCCATGAAACAAATAAAATGAATAAAAATATTATTTAGCTTGCACGAGCCCGTGGTGCTTGGCCGTTCAAGAAACGATGTTCTGACAGGATACATTGAAATATACATAACAGATTTCATTTTAATCTTTATTTTGTTTGTTTGTTTTACATATTAATGGTGATAAAAATAATCTAAAACTGGTATTTGATAGTTTATTGCTACAAATAGTCCCACAATTCATATACTTGACGAGATGATATTTATAAATAAATATAGTATTTAATAATTAAATGAAGTGCATAGCTTAATACGTAGTAATTGCTTGTGTTTCGAATGCAGATGTATTTAATTTTAATTCGAACTGATGAATTATTTACTTCCATTCATTTTATACATCCCAACTATACATTCATTTCCTTAGCAATAATTAATATCATAAAAGAATTTCTATGAAAAGTTGTGGAAAGGAATAATAAAATGATTAAAATATGATTCTTCATTAATTGCTGTTGTCTAAAAGCTAAAAACTAATGATATTATTGAAATGTTTCACTATCAGATAAATTGGTTCCGATATTATTCCTTTTTTTTATTTAAAAACGGTGTCAACTTATTGTGCAGTTTTAGAGAAAATTGTTTCAACAATTTAAGAATAAATTTTTTTTATAAAAATGTTTTAATTGAAAGATGTTTTTATATATGCTGAAAAAATAATATAAATCTTAAAATCCTAAAATTTTATTATTTATTTCAATAAAAATAAAAAATGACAATATTTTTTGAAATATTAAATAAATATATTTAAATTTCATCTTATCAGAGTGGGGTTTTAAAAACATTTAATATTTTTTAAATGCAAATTTTTAATAAGTTTCAAAAGTGAGGTATAAAAACTTTTTCTCATTTTTTGAATTAAAATAAAAAATATTATTAAACGGTAAAAACATTTGACTAAAATATAACCGTATATAAGAAAAATTAAAATAAATGTGTCAAAATATATATGGAAAACTATATATGAAAGATGTGTGTTATTATACTTCTGATATTATTAATACTCAGATAAATATAAAACTCTACTTAAACTACTACTACTCTTCTCTAATTAAAAACATTGTTCAAAATACTGTTTCATAAAGTTATGTGTCATTGATTTCTTAATTTAATAATAAAAATATACATAAAAAATAATAATAAAAGCATATGCTGAATTTATCTCTTTTTTTTAATTTAGAATATTTAAACATGGACAATGAACCGAATTGTAATGCTTATATTTCATTAATTTTTCGAATACTGATTTTCATTTAATGCTTAATTATGTCATCCATTTAGATTTTCATATTCCATCATCAGCAACATAAAAAAGAATCAATTTCTTTCATATTTAATCATTATCTATTGATTAAAAAACTACATTCTAGTTATACATATGTAGATATTAAAACAAGCTAAACTAAGCAAAGGCTTCAACATGAAACAAATCAATGATTAACTTAATTTGAATGCAATTTGCTCCATTGCAGTTACATTTCGTTTAATACCAATTATTGGAGTATCCTATAATAATACATGAAATAAAATTCATTAAAAGTACTTGTAAATAGTGCTTATCTAAGCTATTTAACAATTATGGAAATGTTTTTAGAACTTCATGAATTATTTTAATTATTCAGAAATAAGAACTAAAAAAGCAATGCTAAAATATTGAATTAAAACAAAAATAATTTCCTTTATTTCATTAAATGTAGCAATAAGATATAACAAGGGCCCATTTTTACACATTTTATTAATTTTACATAACTACTTTTTTCATAATTTTCGAAATAATATGTTGATTATTTCTTTTTTTACCACTAATTAGAACCTAGTTTGCATATGTTGATCGAAGAGAAGTTTTTGTTTTCTTCGTCATTATTGTTATATTTATTTTTGTTTTCCATAAATATTTTGCAACTTCAGAAACAAAAAGATTGTATTTTGTTACTAATAAGTTTGTTTCGTGGAGATAAGTTAAAAATTCAAATAACATAATAAATGAATTATAGTTATTTGAAACTCATGGGATTTTCCATCAATGGCAACAAAAGAAATTATTTATAATAACCATTATTTATGTTATATTTTGGCAAAGGATTAATAATATACCTAGAATTCTACTATAAGAGGAAATAAAAAGTTATAACAAACATTTTATTGAAATATAAAATGCAAACTTAGATGAGTAACATTATGCAGCATTTAAAAGAAATTTAATTAAATGATTAAAAATAAAAGAAATGATAAAAAAAATGGATTTACAAACAAAGTATTTAGAGAACTCTAATCCGAGAATGAATTTTATTTCTCTCATTTATGTAAAGATGGATTATTCTAATTAATATTTTATTTACTTTGTTGTATGTTAGAAATTTAAACTTTTCTGCATTCTAAATTTTTTGTCAAAATTGCTACTTTTAAATATTTTCAAATTAATATTTTTAATACAAGCTAATTTATTGTTATAGTTAAATTTTGATTCGACACTGGTGGTGCCACCAGACATTGAAATCTATAAAATTAATTATAAACTGGCAGAATGTTTATAAGAAGGAATCAAAATTGATGATAAAAGAAATAGAAAGCATTCCAAAAGAAATTTTCTTTTTCTATTCAATTAATAAGTATTTGTTTGTTTTTAATTTTTTAAAAATAAATTTGGCATTTTCTTTGGTTCTTATTACAAAATAAGCTCTATGTTCATATAAGGTGGGATTTAATGATTCTTTAGAACATTTCTTTATTAAATTAAAATTTAATTAATTGGGAAACCTTCTTTTATATAGCCGCAATTATCAAGCAAAAGATAAAATTTCAATAGATGGTTTCAAACATTCGTTCTTAACTAATAAAAATGTTTGATAGATTTAGTTAAAAATTCAAGGATTTCAAAAAATCAAATAACTTTGAAAATAAGTGTCAAATTAAATTCTCTGATCGTATGCAATTCGCTCCAAAGCCAAATAATTTTTATTTAAATATATATATATTATTAACTATTTAGAATAATTATATGCTTAATAAGCTATGGTCCCTACGTTTTATACCATCCAAATGTGTCGCCAAATTTGAAGTCAAATCCAATCAGTTGCTAAAACGCCAATTATGGCAATCCGGCAATGGTGTAATCCGTTGATCTTTATCGCCAAATTTAAATCCGTCGCCAATGAGTTACTAAACCGTTGGCGATCGTCGGCGAAAACAGTATAACATGCAAGTACCTAAGCTATTTAGAAGAATTTTTTGTATTGTAAGCTGTAGAAAAAAAATTAGAACATAAAAATAACTTCATTTAAGTGTTTATTTCAATAAGATATTTTAAAACACCTCGTTTTAAATAATGATTTTCTTGCTCACAGCTAATTAAATTATTCAAAGAATTATGATTATAATTATAAAACGTATTTTATCCTTAATAATATTTCAGTTTTAAAAATAGTATTTTCACATCTATTTCTTATCCGCACAGCCCATATTAAAAAAAAGAAGAAAAATATTTCATTATATATTAAAAGTATACCAAATATATTTAAGTATATCAGAAAAATTAAAATGTATAAAATTTATTAAGATACATCAGATATATTCAGATATATAAAAATGCAACATTATTTACGCTCAAGAGAGCTAATCAAAAATTAAGAACAACTTATATATTTGGATAAGTAACTGTTCTCTAATGGAGGCTACTAAATGAATGGAAAACTTACCTTTATTTCCTGAAAATTAAACAGATTATAATTATATTTAATATGAAATTAAAAACCCACACAAAATAATTTATTTATTAAATTTTGGTTTAATATTTTTAAAATACTTCAAGAATTTGTCCAAATAACACAAAAAGGTGAAGAATAAGAATTTTCGCCTGACATCAATATATCTATTTATATTACTCAAAGGATCCACAGAAAGAATTTATATACTATTCTTATTCTAAGAACCAATGAATATTTTATTCCAAAAATTAAATAGAATATAAAAAAAGTACCAAAAAACAAAAAACAAGCATTCTTTGTTCCATTGATCATTATTTTCTTTTATTTAATCCGCTTATAAGTCATGGTACGTTACTTTTCCAACCAAGACATAAACGGATCAAACGTCATATTACGCAAAGAATGCCTCTGAGACTTATATAGGAAACCAATAACTACTGCATCGCTGTATTCATTACCCCAAATTACACCCAGCATTAATATTAATACCCTCGAGCATCAAATGTAGAGCTCCTATTCAAATTTTAACATACTTCTGGAAGATGCGTGTGTAACTTGCAACTCTTAGCATAATTTACAAATTGAAACGTACATCTCAAGCGTATTCGAGATAGTCTGTCTGTCCATTATTAATAGATCATTTTTATACCGCTGCTTCAATATGAAATTGTCTTCTCTTAGATGCAAGATGAGGAGATATGTACCTTTCAAATTCGTCTTGGGTATGAATAGGGTTTGGTAAAAATGAATTTTGGAATGACTGGAACTTTTAGTTTATTTGTTAAATTTCCTTTAATGATAAATGTAAGTGAATTAGAAGTTCTTAATGCATTTAGAATCTTTAAATAGAAAATTCCCAAGTTTTATATTATTATTGGTATTCTTATAACGAAGTTCTTTATCAGGATAATTAAAATGAAAATGGAAACAAGCTGAATTTACTTGGATTATCTTGGTGGTAGTAAATTTGGAACAAAATGAAGATTTTGGATATTTTAAGGTCTTTTTCAAGTACTACTTCCCTTTATTTCTAATTTAATTTACAATTAAAATTCAACTATTTTGAAAGATATTAAAATTGATACTCTATGATCCCAATTCAGTCATAAATTTCTTCTTACTTGCCTGAAAATTTATAACTGGATTATGTTGCATGAAAGTAAAATTAGTGTCATTAATTGATATTGGTTTAAATTATAATTTGGCGTAAATGTTATCTTTAGTAATGCGATAATTTCAGAGAATTATCCCGGAGTAAAGGAAATAATCAATAAGCATTTTTATTGAAATTTCAAGATACCTCTCCATGGAGCACATTTTTCCTTCTCTAAAGAACAGTAACATTAAGTAACTTATATTAAACAATATGCTCCATATGCCTCCAATACTCTCTCACACACACATTTTTCTCAATTATTAATGAGTATTATTCAAGTCAGATTTCTTGTTATTTTAATTATTTAAATTTGGTTTCTCTTTTTATTGACAAAATGTATTTCATATTAAATCATTTACTGGAATCTAATAAAATTATATAAGAAATGCCAGTTGAAAAGAGCTTTATTAAGTGAACACAGGGGAATATATTATTATATACAATGTGTAGTAGCATGCCAATAATAAAAACTTAATTTTTTTTGTAAGAATTTTGAAGTTCTCCTCAGAATCTACTAATTCTCATTCAATAAAATAAATCTGAAGATAATTTATTGTAAATTCGATCCTCCAAACCAAAACATCTTATCACGATAGTATTTTAAGCTTGAATCATCCTTTATTTTATGTCTGAAAATGAAGTCCGGGATAGCCAGGTTGGTAGAGCGTTGAACTCATACTTAGGTTGCGAGTTCGAAACTCACCGGCCAAAGATACCCCGAGTGTGTGTTGGCTGGCGCTCGTTAAAATCTACCGTGGTCGCAAAGTACTCCATCTCGAGAGTAACTTTACAAAGGATACGGAGTCATAGGTGATTGTTTCATATCTAAATTACGATCTGAGATGAATGAATGAATGAATATGCATGAATGCTATAATGCCCCCCTAAACAGGGGTGTGACGTGTGTGTAGCTAAGTCGTACTCTTGGTCCTAGATGGCGCTACTTGTAAAATAAGAGACGCATATCTTCGGCTTAAAATCAGCAGTGCTTGTCTATGGCAAAAGCCATAAATAACAACTACGGCATGTAAGAAAGTTAATTTTATTTATATAGCAATGAAGATATATAAGAAAAAAATATATTTAATATCGCCACAACAGATGCAAATATAATTTAGTATCTAAACAAAAACGAAGAGAGTGGAGTAATGTACTTAACGTTTCATACATTTAAAAAAATAGAAAATAGCCCTACACTGAAATAAAATTGATATTACTAACAAATTATATTACAAAATTACAAAATTTTATTTTAATTATAAAGTGATAAAAATTTTGTTTTATTGCTTTAATAAATGACTAATATATTGAGGGAAATTTTTAAAGTTTTAATTAAATGTATTTCATATTTCAAATTGAAATTCGAGATTTTTTTTCTTCCAATTAAACGAATTGCTTTGAAACATAATTTGAGGAACTGGTTTCCACTAATTATGAATTCACTACTATGCTCAAGATAAGTCTATAAGTATTGACATATCAAGTTTCAAGACAAGTCTATAAGCATTATCACATTCAAATTGAACTGTCATGCAATTTTTATCAAAAAATAAAAATGAACAAATCCTCATGTTTATAGAAAGCCTAAAGACCAGCATAATCATGTATATTTTTACCGAGTATTTCCTCAATGTGATTAGAATAATCCAGATGTTTTTTCTACAACAGACGAAATTAAGCAAAAACAAAATATAATATGAAGTGTTCCTCTTCTGAATTTTACCGCCAGTACCTACAACGACACATTATATCGGAATCAGAACAAAAGATGTAAATTAACTCAGATACGTGAGCTTAAATGTTTGTTTTTATTGTTACTTATGACACTTGCCAAGTACAAAGCTGACGGCTTTTAGCGATTTTTAAGCTGAATGAGTGTCTCTTGTTTTTGAAGAAGCCCCAACTAAGACTATTAGTAAGACTTAACTACACTCGCATCTCATTCGCATGCACAGCCCCTTTATACAGAGAGGCACATTTACACCCCCTTACAGATAGTACACTTAAAATCACACCAAACCTCCGTTTCTAGGGTTTAAATGGCCTCTTTCCGGTTTGGTATAGATTTAGGTGGACTTTATATAAAAATAAACGTTGCTGTTACATTGTTAGAAAGAAACATACATTGTTGCTGTTACATTGTTAGAAAGAAACATACATTGTTGCTGTTACATTGTTAGAAAGAAACATACAAAAGACAAAATACACAGACATAACACATAACAATAAATGATAAAATTAGAGTGAAGAAGATCTGGATTTCAACAAAAATGGATGAATGAATCTCATAGTGTACAGTATGAATGGAAATATGAAGGAATAAAAAATTAGTAACTCGAAGGGTTAAAAGTTACTAATTTTTAAGAATTAGTAACTTAAAAGGATTATAAAAAATGCGTGATATTAATTGATACTCTAAAAATGACGAGCTTAATCGAACTGTAACAGTTCTACATGATCAATTAGAATTCTAATCATGTTTATGATTCCTTTTTTTTGGAAGAAGAATTATTAAGGACTCTTTTGTATCAAAGATTTTTTATCGAAGATGAGGGTTTTCGAAGGTGCCATGAAACCGTAAAAGGGTAGGAAGTTGCAAAGTGGATGGAATCGCAGACTTCTTCACAAGAGCAATAGTCATTTTCTGATAAGTGGAATCGGCGAAGAGAAGAAGGGAATGGACCATGTCCAGTAACAAACATAATTTTTTCACGAGTCCAGGAGAGTGGTTGCAGTTTTACTGTTGTTATGATTTTATGTACAGAACAACCAGTGTTTCCGCTATCCCACAGAACAGATAGTACACAGAAGAACAAACATGCATTAACCAGGACTCGAACCCGAGACGCCCATATAACGAGGGAGGCACGCTATTTCCATACCAGGACGCTGACACTAAAATGTTTACTGAATTTAACCATCATAGTTTAAAAAATATACTGGAACTAGGAAAAAAGATGTAACTAAAATCAGATAAGAGATGCCAACTAAAAGACTTACTGAATTCAACCGTCTGTACCTAAATTAAGAAAATATATCAGAACTGGGATAAAAGATGCAAATTAAACTCAGATAAGAGAAGTAAGTTAAACTCAGATGTGTAAATTGAAATCAGATAAGAGATTTAATTTAAACTCAGATAAGAGATGTAAATTAAACTCAGATTAGAGATGTAAGTTAAACTCAGATATGTAAATTGAAATAAGATAAGAGATGTAAATTAAACTCAGTTTAGAGATGTAAGCTAAACTCAGATTTGTAAATTGAAATTAGATAAGAGATGTAAATTAAACTCAGATTAGAGATGTAAGTTAAATTCAGATATGTAAATTGAAATCAGATAAGAGATTTAATTTAAACTCAGATAAGAGATGTAAGTTAAACTCAGATATGTAAATTGAAATCAGATAAGAGATGTAAATTAAACTCAGATTAGAGATGTAAGCTAAACTCAGATATATAAATTGAAATCAGATAAGAGATTAAGTTAAACTCAGATATGTAAATTGAAATCAGATGAGATATGTAAGTTAAATTCAGATTAGAGATGTAAGTTAATCTCAGATAGATGTCAAGTGAAATGTTTACTGAATTCAATCGCCAATGTCTACGTTGACACAATACATCCAGAGGCACTTAGAAATTGACTTCAGAGGGCGCATTTATTTATTTTCTCCATTTCACGGCACCCGGGTCCTCTAGGTTCCGGTTATTTGCGCGCCTAAATCCTCATAACCGGTCAGGCGCGAAAGAACTAATTTTCACGCTTCCTGGTCTCTCCTGATCCTATTTGATGAGTTACTTTTTTTTTTATTCTTTCACTTCTGACTTATTTTTAACGCTTATTATTGCTTTTTTTCAGTGCTGAGTCAGCAATACGAGGTACGTGTATACGATGAGTTCGTGATACGAGATAACACCGCTGTCCTCAAGTGTCATATCCCCAGCTTCGTGAGAGACTATGTGACCACAACTGCGTGGTTCCGTGACGATGGACTGGTAATTCACGTTGATGGGACGCAAGGTGAGTAGAAAAAAATGGTGACTTAATTTGCTTATGTGCATTAGCTTTAAATGCTCATTTTATGGTAAAAAATTATGGATGTCAGCTATTTTTTTATCTCAAAGCTTCAGGGAAATTTAGTGATAAAACGGTCATAAAGATATTTGATGCTTTATTTATTCCCTGGCACTTTACGTAATAAAACAACTTTCATTATATTTCTCGGTTCTTCAATGGAAAAACTTTTTTTCGTCTTTTTTTATATATATAAAATTGGATGGAAAGGGAAATGGTAATATTTCGGGAATTTGGAACTGAGAAGTTTAGTTTCTTTCGAAAATCGGAAGAATGTAAAATAGCACAATTTCCTCGCAAATATTCAAAAGAAGACTTAATTTTGCATCAAAATATTTCTCAACTTTATATAGAGTTTCTTATTTCGATTTTCCAAATTAAAGAGGAATTATTTACTATTAAATGATTCAAAGAGGAACTTTATTACATTGCAGTATGAATTTTGTTAAAGAAATAATGGAAAATTCATAAATAATTAAGAATAAAACTATTTCAGTATTATAAACATACATTCACTAATAGAGGCACTTTTCTGTTAACTGATCGTCAGTAAAAAATTGATAAATGATGTAGAATTCCACTAAATTTCTTACAGTGATTTTAAAGTGAAAATTCGCTAAATTATGTAGAATCACACTAAATTTTTTTGGTGATTTTTAACTGGCGGAAAAGTACCCAAATAAATTTTAGTTCTCATATAACTGTCTAGAGTAATGTAAAGTTTCAGAAGCAGTTGATGATAATTATAATCAGATAGTACAAATGCAGGTATACTTTTATAATTAAAAAATAATATTTACATATTGGTGACATAAAAATTTATGCATTTAGAGAATATGTAAAACTTTTAAAAAAGAGGATTGTTGTTCAGTAATTTTTTTTAATCGAGGAGACCCTATAAATATTTAGTTTTATAGGAGAAGTAGAAGGAAATAATTAGACGAAAATAATTTAAGTATCATAAACATATATTCCCAAATAGATTTTAATTATCATCTGGAGTAATGTCGAGTGTCAGTTACAGTGAGTGTTAATTATAATCATATAATACAAATGCAGATGTAATATTACAGTTAGAAAAAAAACACCTTTACATATGATTGGTATAAAAAACTAATACAATGTTAGAAGAAATAAAGATTAAAATGAAATCTGCTGTGCATATTTCAATGTATCATTTCAGAACATAATTTCTTGAACGGTCAAGCATCACGTGCTCGTGGAAGTTAAATTATATTTTTATTCATTTTAATAGTTTCATTGAAAGATTCACTTTAGTATTGCAAACGATCATAAAAAACTTTGTCTCGCATTTATTGTTTTAAAAAAAATATCACATTTGCCATTTATTTCATTTCATATAATTACGAGCTCAAACTGACATTTTTCTAGGTTTTGTTTATTGTTGTAATTAACTTATTTTTTTAAATTAGTGATTTTGTAAATGGAATGGCATCACGTTATTAAAAGCTGATTTTTTGAGATGCCCGTGAAGATAATAATTTTTTTTATTTTTTGCCTGCGGATTTTTGTTGAGGTCAGAAAATCTCATTCCCAAAACAATATCATATTCTGGCATGATAATAAACTAAATCACAAGAAAACTTTTGATTAGTAAATTATTATAACCGAGATAATCTCTTAAGTGTTTTGTTATATAGAAGAAGGAATTTCTCAAATTTCTCAACTAATTAGAAGAAAAAATTGCAGTATCATATGCATACATTCCTAAATAAGTTTTAATTCTCATGTAACTTCGAGTAAGATAAAGTGACAGTTACTGTCAGTGCTAATCATAACCAAATGCGAAAAATGATGATATGTTATTATAGTTAACAAAATCATGTTTTCATATCAATGGTACAGAAGAAAGTAAATTATCACAAGAAGACTTTTGATCAGTAGCATTTGAATCGAGAAGATATCATAAATTTTTAGTTAGATATTTGATATATAACGGATTAACAAAATTATCTGAAGGATTGCATAACTACATCTTATAAATATATATAGAAAGCGAATAAAATAACTTCTGAAACTGTAAGATCGCGTATAAGAAATCAAGAATGAGATTCTAGGAAACATTTATTCTCGATACACTTTGCAAGGCATTGTAAGGCGCATAATGTAAATTTCCATCTGGTACATCGATTCTGACATTTTCTTTTTTCCTCTTGAATCTAGATCTCATAAAACATCTTACTTTTATACCCTGGTCTGCATTTGATTCCACTACCGAATGTTTAATTTAAATTCACCCCCACAGCTTGTAGAAGAAAAATGCTAGAAATTATACGCGATCAATCTTTTTCTGAGAGCTTTTGCAAAATTAATTCTTTCCACGTCGGAATCTGTTTGAAATGTACAAAAACTAAAAAAAAAACATTGAAAGAGAGCCAATATTTTAAAGCTAAAAGCGTCTTTAATGTCAGTTATTTGGTGAATTCGACAGAAATACATCGTGAACATTTAAATTAAAAACAAGAAATGGGAAAATATAGGAACATTGTAATATTAAAATTTGCTGACATTATTTGTAACTGCATTTTTCTGAGAAATAATAGGCATATAGAAGTAGCAGAAAATTTTAGGAATGTTCTAAAGACGATTTTCTATTATAATTCGATAAAGAGATGTTGTTCAGATGTATTTCTTTTAAAAATAGCTGTTTTTAATAAATATTTTAGTGTTACAATTTCCTAGAACTCAAACAATATAAAAAATGGTACTTTAATATAG
>JAOUZG010036900.1:4272107-4299180 GCA_026289955.1 Argiope argentata | reverse complement strand
CCGCTTTGACGTTTCCCGTAATACGAGTGGGTTTTTTGTATAATACATACAATTTAGCCTTGAGCTCTCCTCTATATGGCTACGAATATATATATATATATATATATATATATATATATATATATATATATATAACCTTTTTGGAAATATTTCACTATCATCATTTTCAATATCGGTATGGCGTAAATATTTGCTTATATCTTCTACTTCTTCAGAATCTCTCCGATCATCTTGATATTCTTAATTTGCACTATCCATTACGGTGTTTATTTCAAGACATATTTTCCCTTTAGTAAACATATATATTGACCAGATCGGTGTTTACGCTAAATGCTTATAAGGATAAAATCTCACAGATCAACAACAGTTTAATCGCAATTTATATCAAGAATTTCTAAGGGTAAACAATATATGATAGTGATCTATGATATTAATATAAGTAACAAAAGTGCTATCGGATTCAATGTACTAGAAATTTCAAGTCAAATTGATTTTTATATCCCACCGTAATTTAAGTCTTTTGATGGTCATTGTGCTGTATTGTAGGAAAATGCAATGACTAGATATACTCACAATTTTCCTCGAGGGAAAGGGTTATCAATGAAATAAAACATAGTCCACTTTGAAGGAAATATAAAGAAAAAAAAAAGATTACAATGAAATCTGCTATGGATATTTCAATGTATCGTGACTGAACATCATTTCTTGAACGGACAAGCATCAGGTGTTCGCGCAAGTTAAATTATATTTTTATTCATCTTAATTGTTTCATTGAATGAGTCACTTTAGTATCACAAACGATCCAAAAAACTTGGTCTCGCATTTATTGTTTTAAAAACATCACATTTTCTACTTATTTCATTTCATATAATCACGTGCTCAAAATGACATTTTTCTAGATTTTATTGGTTGTAGTTATTAACATATTTTTTTAAAATCAGAGCTTTTGTAAATGGGATGGAATCGCGTTAGTAAAAGCTTATTTCTTAAAATGCTCGTGCAGATAATAAAATTTCAATTATTCACCGATGGTTTTTCTTGTTTTTCGCATATGGATTTTTGTTCACGATCATTCCCAAAATAACATCATGTTCTGGCATGATAAAAACAAAAATTATGCATACTACTCTAACACATTTTGTTTGTTAACAACCTCGATAGCATATGTGTTTCAACGCTGTCTAAGTTTTGAGTTGGTTTACAGTTTACAGAGGGTACAAGCCCTACCACCGGTAAGTGATGTAGGATTTAGTTTTAGTACTATTGGAATTGATGATAATGATGTCGTGTCCGCTTTTTACCACGGAAAGAAGGGTGCAGTAGTTTCTGAGGGCATGGACCCCTGATCACTCGAAGGCAGAAGTCTGACTTCTAGCTCATATGAGGACGAATCACACACTCACTCGTTTGCAAAGCCCCTTTTTACTGTGGGGAGGCAAATTCACACAACTCACAGATAGAACACAGAGCGATCATGCCCGAACCGGAACTCGAACCCGGGACTCACATAACCCGAAGATGCGCTACCACTGTGCCAGAGAGCCGGCTACTATTGGAATTGACTGAGTAAATTATCATGTGAACTAGATTAAGTTATATTTTCTTTAAGATTAGAAGTTGTTATATTATAATGTAAGAATAAAAAGGAAGAGTGGGGGTTATTTACATTGGATCAAATAAGATGAGGTTGATTTAGCTAGACCTGGCACACCTGGGTCTACGTTTATTTCTTTTTCTTTCAAATCGTATTCTGGAAGTTTCTTCTACATGGGTTATCAATATTTAAGATATTACCGTTGAAATTGTTCACTAGTTTTAACATAAACTCTTTAATTGGAGGGATGTTCAGGGATTACTATAGTACAATCTGGCTGAAACTATCATTCTTAATGCTTTGTTGCGGGCGCCCTAGTACATAGGCAACGCATCTTCCTTGTGATATCGGCGTTCCGGGTTCGAGTCCTGGTTCGGGCATGGTTGTTTTTCTGTGTTCTATCTCTGAGATGTGAGATGTACCCCCTTGTAAAAAAGGGGCTGTGCTAGTGAAGGTGATAAATTTGTATCTAAAGTCGTACTCTTGACCCTAGTTGGCACTGCTTGAAACAAGAGACGCTTATTTTGGTTTAAATCCGCTGATGCATTAGTGAGCTTGTCTATGGTAAATACCATTAGTAACAACAACAACATGTTTTGCTTTCCAATGCAATAATTTTTGTACCTTTGTTTTGGCTATGACAGTCCTAATTGAGTAGAAATAGGTTAATAGTAATATTGGAATTAGTAGGAGATAGGAGATTAGGTAGGTAGGAGATTAAGTAAAAACCTATGTTACTGCAAATGAGAAAGATTAGCAAAATGTATGTCTTGTTTCTTCAATACGTGATCTGTAGTTTAGATTTCTGTTTATATTTATCCCCGATATTTTACTTCGTTTTCCCAGTTAATTTAAGCTCCATATAATTTTATTTTTGGTGAATTATTGATTTAAAAAAGTATTGCTTTCATTTTTTCGATATTAAGTTTTATCTTCCATCTGTTTAGTCATTTTTCTAGATTCAGGATATATTTTTGTAACACTTGGTCAAGGTTATATTTCACCGCTCTTTACACAATTACAATTTCTTTAAATATTACTGCCAGAATCCTGGCATAAGGGTAGCGTGTCTTCCCCGTGATATGAGAGACCCGGGTTCGATTCCCGGTTCAGGTATGGTTGTTCTTCTGCATTCTGTCCTTAAGGTATGTGAATGAGCCTTTCTGTAAAAAGAGGCTGTGCAAGTGAATGCGATGAGTGAGTAGCAGGAATAATCAAAAATTAATTCTATTTGGTGCTACTACAAAACAAGAGATGCTGATTAGGCGTAAACCACTGACTTCCTTAGAGGGCTTGACCATGGCAAGTACCATAAGAAACAACTGTTTGCTATTTTTGAACCCATATTTTTTCAATCCCAGACCATGATCTCAATTTACATACGGTTGGTGCATGCTTTATATATATTTGTTGGCAACACTAGAGGTGTGTCAAATACAAATAACAGCTGCATGTATTTTTGCGTTGATGTTGATGCTGACTTCGAGAGGAGAGAGTGAAATTTTAAGAATGCACCAACCGGGCATCTTTTCATGTAGAATTATGTTCTCGTTTTTATTACTCGAAGAAACGAGTTCTGTTTTTATATAACTGATTAATAAATCTATATTTTAAGAAACCCGTCTCCTCATTTCAATACATAGCCGACAACGACAGTATAAAGATTACTTTCATTTGAATTGTCGCCAGTCACAGAATAAAAAAATGTACAGATTCGGGTTCGAATCATTTGAGTTCATGGCAGTTAAAAAAATCTTTTTAAAAAAAAAGACACATAGACACTTTGAATTCGAAATCAATTACAGTTTAAAATTTTTCAAAACTGGTGACAATTCCTACGAGTTGTTTCTTTATGTTATGTACAAACTGGCTATTAGAAATGGCGTAACAAAACATCCCAATGCAGCCATGCTATGTAACCCTTGCACAACACATATCGTAATAGTAAGCTATTACAAACTTGATTAAACTGCCCTATTTGTTTATCACTCAATTTTAGGGTCAATGATCAGACAGATAATCGAAGAGGCGGGGTAGCCGATATTAATTGTGGAAATGTACGCCCTCTCCTTCAATTACGACATCCTGCTTCATAGTAATAACTGATTAAAGCGAAGCTCACTACAAATGCCAACATTCCAAATGGGAATAGAGGCCATAGTAGATTCTCCCCATTCCCTTTCAACAAGCTCTCAGGTTATTCACTGTCCCTGAAGTACAGTTTAACTTGCAAACGAAGCGTTGGCAACATCAAAGGAACACGGAAAGCTTTATTTGCTGATACACTTTAACCATTACAAAGTTTCTATATCGGCAAGTATTCTCTCGTTATCAGACATTATATTTATTATTAATTGGGAGCTTTGGAATTGGAGTTTTGGTAAGAGATGGAGTAGGAGTCCCTTGTTGATTTTAATTAAAAATTCGGAAATACTTCGTTAGGAATTATATTTGTTGCATATAAATAAATAAAGAATCGGAATAGGCAAAGCTTGATGTTTACATCTCAAGAAATGTATATATTCTGAAACGTAATTATTCATTATTATGATTGAAAAAAGAATGAGGCAGATTCAAGACACGAAGTAATATGGATTGTGTTATTAATAAAAGGTATTATTTATATACGTAGCTATTTTCTTTTTAATCATAGTCAAATCATATTTACAGTGTTTAAAGCAAACTAGCAGAAATATAGCTTGTGATATATTTCTGCAAGAGATTTGTCGCAGTTTCTGAAAGATTTACGAAATTCAATAATAAAAACTTTATTGTTTATTAAATGTTATTTAATGAGCATTTGAATGATTAAAAAATATATATTTGTATATTTAACTTTTATATTATTTCACACTTAGCAATGTCTGCTAATATGTAACCTGAAAAATAATTTTATTCATTTTTTATTGAATACTTACAATAATTACTTTACATTCGATATGTAGAAACTTGCCGTACGCCGTACGTGCATCCATTTATCAAATTTTGATAGTTGTAAACAAAAAATAAATCATTCATAACAGTTATAATTCAATAGTAAAATGACTTCGAATACGTAGATAAGCCAAGTATTCCATGGATTTCCATTTGAATCAAAATAAGAAAATATTCCCAAAACAGAAGGTGCCATCTTATTAGATAGTAAGGAAAATAAACCGGTTAAGGGGTTAACGAAAGACTATTTGTGTTTTGATCAGAATATGCAGAGTGTCAAAATACAGTTATCTTCCAATTAATTTCTAAGTAGGGAGTGTTTATAAGTGGACTGTTTGTATATCAATATTTATCCTTATTTGCAAATTAATTTATTTTTTATAAGACATATGCTTTGCACATTTCGTATTTAATTAAGTATATCTACGGAAATACTAACTGTGTTTTTATCATAATAGGCAAAGTCTAAATACTGTTTCCTTTCAATAAACATCTTGTATAGTAATTAGTGTTTAGGTTTGGACATTTGCTTTCTGTATAATATACAATCTGCTCACTTTGTATTTAATATGGGGCAATTAATCAAGGAAATGTATTTTTTTCAGGTGGTAAATACAGCGTTTTCCCTTCAGGAAAATTACACATTAGAGAAGCTAAGCAACAAGATGGATTCAGAAGCTATAGGTGCCAAACCAAACATCGACTAACTGGAGAAACGAAGCAGAGCTCTGCCGGTCAACTAATTGTGACAGGTATTGGAAACATATAAGTTTAGTGTGACGTAAAGAAAAGGCATTTTTAAAAGGGTTGAAGTGAAGATTAGTGTGCTGCCAGAGTTTGCCGCCGATATGGCAACCAAATGGAATATTCTTCTAGCAAAACTAGTGCTATTTTGTTTACTACTTTTAATGATGGTTGAGTTTAACATGAACTACAACTGTATTACGAAAAATGTTATATATATATATATATATATATATATATATATATATATATATATATATATATATATATATATATATATATCGATTGAAGATTTTAATTTCGTTATTTATTATAATTAAGTGTTTTACAACAAATAAAACACTGCTATTTTATTCCGCCATCTCTTTTGGCATCCTTGGAGCAGAAAGTACACTAATCTTCACTTTCACCTCTAACCACTTAACTGTTTTGGCCGAGTGACATACGAGCATCGATTTAGGGAATTTTGATGATTGTAAGCAAAAAAAACCATTCATAACGATTACAATCCCGTATTAAAATTACTTCAAATACATACATAATAAGTTCAGTTTGCAATTCATTTCCATTTGAATCAAAATAAGAATATATTCCCAAAATAGGTGTCATCTTATTACATAGTAAAACAGACAAACAGTTAAGGTGACCAGGGACCTTTAAAATGTCTTTTTGCAATTCTCACCGTAGAAATTTGAAATTTTACAGGCTTTAATATTAATACTATAGAAGATGACACACAAAATTTTATAGCATTATATTAAGTTATTTATGAGTCAGTAGAGTTAATATAATATAACATTAGAGATGAATAACGTTAATGAAAATTGTTCCAGGCGCTCCAAATTTGATCGAAAGCGCTCCAATTTTTATTATTATTTACTCTAACAATTTTGAAACCTCATTTGGGATTACCCTTGAAGTTTGATTGCAAAACCTTGCCTTGAAGTTTGATTGTTATATTAACCCCCATGACTGATAAATAAATTAACATGAGACTTTAAAATATTGTGTGTAATATCCTATAGTGTTACTCTTAATACCTGTAAAATTTCAAATTACTAAGGCTGAAATTGCAAAAACTCATTTTAAAGGTCCCTGGTCGCCTTAAGTGGTTAAAAGTATATTTGTTAAAAATTTATCGCTATATTTATCTTACATCTAATTAATGCACAGTAAAATTACAAATGCCCAAATTACAATACAAAATATAAATTACAAAAAGTTATTTTCTCTTAGAGTATAAATAAAAAAATTATTTTTTATGAATGCCATAATTTTTATTTGATTATTTATACAATATTTTTCACATAGTAATACGCTTTTTTGTGTACATAAATGAATTTAAAACAATAAAATAGTTGAAATGCGTATAACAAATGTAATTTTTAACAAATGAACAATAAGTTTTAATTGACTAGAATTTTTAATTATTTATATTTAATGAGTATTAATGGATGTTAATGATGTCTTAATGTTAATTGATTGACAAATAAGATAAAAATAATCCATAATATTTTTTCTTATATTTTAAATATCAGATCAAAATTTCACTTGCCGAAATCTTAATTCTCTATAGTTGAGGAAAAATAGTTGGAATATTGGTGACATGATTAATTTGGTGAATAAGAAAAAAAAAATTGGAATTTTCAGTTCTTAATATTATATTGGTATCTTTAAGGTTTATTTCAACAAATTTTATCATACAATGAATCCTTAATAATATTATATATTATTCAAAATGCTTACTAGTAAAAAATATGCCCTTTTTAAAAATAGAAAAGTGTATTAGAATGAATAAAATTTTTAAACTCATAAGTTGAATATGTGTGGATATAAAGCTCGCGAATGTTGATATAATGAAAGAAACAAGATATGAAACAATTATAAATTTTATTAGATTTCGTCAAATAGTTATTAAGTTAGTTAATAATACCAGTTTAAGTTATAATCAAATTTTAATCGGATTTTTAAAATGCTAAAAAATTAAAATGAAATCTGCTATCTCAAATTTTATGTTATGCGGGAACACTAATATTTTAAGGCATTGTTTATCTTAATTAATTTAAGTCATTAACCAATTTAAACCGGTTTTAAATAACAATGTGACTATCATAATAAGCATGCATCGTTATATCGAGAATCGGGCACGTGGAGGATATTCGTGCCAAGTTGTAACTTTTTGTAGGTGATAAGTCGCCAAATAAGACACTCATTTTTACCATTTTCTAATAAACTTAAAAGCGGAAAATTAAGATCCCAAAAGCCATAAATTTCTGTCTTTTCATTTTGTGGCTTCAAAAACCTCAAACCAATACAACATCAAGCTCTCACACGATAAAAAAACACTGCAACAAAACAAAAAAATGTAACAACGTTGGCATTGGCCTAAAATTTTAAATTACAAATTAAATTTCTTCTTTTATATGAAAAATTGGCGACAAATCAAAAAATGCGAGAGTCTACTGCATTATTTTCTAATAACCGTAAAAGCGAAAAATTGATGCTTCAAAAGCGATAATTCGCAAAATGTGACAATCTTCTGCATTATTTTCCAATAACCCTAAAAGCGAAAAATGTGTGCCCCAAAAGCGATAAATCGCCTATTTGATGCTCAAGCATTGTGAGGTTTCTAGAACCTCAAGGGCTTAAGAACACGTTGTCTCCGGTGTTAGTGAGTATCAACCAGATCCGTTAAAAGCAACAATCCTTTTATAAGGTCGGGACCTCCCGATTCCGAAGCCAAAAACTTACCACTAGTATATCACTGATTGTTTTGTCATTTGAAATATCAATACATACTTGCATTTCAATTTTAATGCATTCTTGATATTTATTGTCCTGAAATGTATATGAATAACTATCTAGGGACTAATTTTACATCACTTACATATATGTTAGATATCTTCATTCATGTTTTTATTTCATTTTAGTAAACAATGTGATTTTAACTCGTTTTTACCATACATTCTTTTTAAAATACTCATATATAAAAGTTTTTTTTCTGGTAGGAATTTAATTAAAAGTTCTTTTAAATGTTTAACTTAGGATGTTATCAAATTGCATCGCAAATAAATGAAATTAGTTAAACATTAAAAAATTGGCATTTCCTTTGAACTGACGATTCATTTCAATTTTCAAAGTTTTAGGAAATGTGTTATATATCCTGATATTTCATATAATAATGGGTTACAAAAATAGATAACATATGGAATTGGACAATGAACTCTTCAATAATTCCATCTTTAGGAAGTGTCTTACACTTTTTTCACTGATATTTTAGTCATTTTATTTTCATTTAAAGATATTTTGTTGCATTCAAAAAGAATTCGAAAGTGTGGAGGCAAAATCTAAAATAGATGCTTCCTTTTTAAAATAAAAACAAACAAACAAAAAAAACATTTGTTTTACAATTTTACCGCTAACTAAATAAAATTCTTTTTCTTATTATTATAAGCACTTCTGGGATTTTGTCATCTGAATGAATGTATGCCTTTTTTAAATTTACCTAAATAAATCATATTTAAGAAATCATAATTTTTTTATATATGTATATATTAAAAGGAATAAATTTGTGTGCTTTGATATAAAGTATGTCAATTCGCACATATCCTGATTTATCAGGGGGATCTCAGAAAACCAGCAAATTATTTACTAAAGTAAATAGTGTTTCTAATGGGAATAGCAACATTAGGCAGAATTTTTTCACTGTTTTGCTTATGTATTTTAAAACAAAGCATATCATTTCATAAAAATCCAATTTTTTCGTTGAATTCTTCCAAGTACAAAGAGTTTTTGCTAAAAAGTAAAAATGTGTTTCTTTATGGAAAAGGTAATGTGTAATTTTGTTGTTAGCTTCAAACCCGATAAATGAAACCTCAAATAATTTCAATAATATTTGTAGTTAGCTTCAAATTCCGATTTGTGGCTAACTGCAATTTAAAACTCTTTTATATAAAGCATGTTTCCCCGATCACTATTCTTCGTTTTGCATCTCTAAAAAACGACATATGAATTAACAAATAACGACTTTTTACATTTTCGCCTCTATAAGTGAAATTAGTGGAGACTATTTCTCAAACATTGAAGTGTTAAAATTAATTTTTAAATATTTACGTTAAGTACACAAAAACAGTTACAATATAAAAATAAAAAAGAGCAAAATATTTATATATATCGGATGGGTTTTAATCGTATTTAATGGAGAAAACAACATGCAGGTTGTTCATTATATAATGTCGGGGTTTCCGTACCTCGTAACTTTCGAATAAAAAATATTACGAAAAAAACCTATTACGTATTCGTAAATTACAATTCAAAGAATTTTACGTGGCAACAATGCGATCTTAGCGTATTTACAGTCTGGGTAATTATGAAGTCATAAATAAAAATGGCAACCGTGCAGGAAAAAGCAGTGTGTGTATTGTGGCTTTTCGAAACTAAATCAGTCATAACTGCTCAACGTCGCTTCAGGTCCACGTACAAGAAAGAGACTCCTTGGGATAATTCTATCAGAAGCTGGTTAACACAACTTCAGGAAACTGGTAACGTTCTACACCGAAAGGAAGTGGGAAGAACAAGCACTTCGCAGGAAAATGTTAATCGCATCCAAGAAACATTTACTCGCAGTCCACGAAAATCTACCAGACAATCCGCTGTGCAGTTACATATGCCAGATAAGACGATATGGACGTTCTCCATAACCGCCTTCTTCATGCATGTCTACAAAGTGCAAACTGAGCAGACTTTATATTTTATTATCTTTAATAAAAAAATTTGAGTTGTTATTTACAAATACGTAATCGGTTTTTGCGTAATATTTTTTTATTCGAAAGTTATGAGGTACGGCAACCCCGTCAATAATTTATGTACACCCTCTATCAATATTAGTTAATTCTTCCTAATCTGTTATTTGCTCTTTAGATACAGAATTTCGGTATCTAAGATTATCAATGACAGAATAAATGAAAAAGATATACAATTTATTTCCATATTATTTTTCTAACCAGATATCCACATTGTATAGTACATTTTTAGTTAAACAAACCAATATTTTTGGTTTTTTACTATACTATGTTATATTTGTAACAATAAAACTTACTCTTTTCTCTCAGTAAGTTAAATTTGAAAGGCAATTTAAACTAAGTACAATTAATGACTTTGTCAACAACTTCTCAATGCTTCTTTGCAGAGTCTCACAGCACAGTTCCCCCAAGGATCACCCATCGAGAAGAAGAAGTGAAAGTGCAGTTGGGTGAAATTGCCTTTTTGCCGTGTGCCGCTGAAGCCTATCCTGTCCCCACGCACAGGTGGTACAAGCAGGAATCGGGGCGAACGAATGCCATTGTTTCTAGTCAGAGGGTTTTCCTCATGGGAGGCACTTTGGTGTTCCGAAGAGCCATTGTCATGGATAGTGGGAAATACGTGTGCCTGGTCAATAATAGTGTTGGACAAGAAAGAATAGAAACCGAGTTGATCGTTGTAGGTAAGTTGATGTACATTATCAGATTCCACGTTTATCTCATATATTTTTTTAAAAAATATGCTTGAATATATGTGAAAATTGTATGATAATGTATGCATCAGGATTCACTACAAAATAAATTTCATGGCCTACATCCGTAAAGTAAAAAATGTGCTTCAATATATGTAAAAATATATGTTGAGAGCATATAAATATATAAATCAGGGTTCTCTACAAAATATATTACCTGACCTAGAGATGTAAAGAATATGAGTAGAAAGTGTGTGAATATATGAATCAGGATTCTCTACAAAATACATTGCATGACTTAGAGATGTAAAAGGGCTTGAATTGATGTAAAAATATGTGTAGAGAGTGTGTGAATATATGAGTCTATATTCTCCACAAAATACATTGCATGATCTAGAGAGGTAAAAAAATGTGCTTTGAATATATATAAAAAATATGTATAGAGAGTGTGTAAATATATGTGTCAGGATTCTCCACAAAATAAATTGCAAGACCTAGAGCTACCAAATGTGGCACAAATATATTTTGGAGAGTGGGGTATACTAACTGAAGCGATTTGAGATTTTTATTAATTGAGAACTAGGCAATGTTTTGATATCGCTTCTTTAAAAATGAATTAGAATATGACTTACGAAAGATATTCATACATTATTTTAGAGTATTTGAAGTATATATATATATTTTCAGCATATTTGTTATAAATATATTTCCTGTATTTTGCAACTTAAATGAATTTTGAATACGGTATATCCAGAACTTTGGATTTTTCTTGAAAAAGTGTCTACGTAATTTTCAGTTAACTATTGTTGGGATAAAATTTGAATGAATTTCGTTGTCTCATCAAATATATACAATCACAAAAATTTCCGCCATTATTCAAGAATAAAGAAGGTAGATACTGTTAATTATCAGTGCAATTAGGAATTTAAATATTATTAATGAAAAAATCAAAGCGCTATTGGAAATAGATTATTAGAACATTAATTTCAGTAATATAACGATATTTAAACACTCGCCTTCATTAAGAATGCTTATTAACACAATAAGTAATAATATGTGAGAGGTTGTCAAAATAGCCAGAATTTTAATATCTAAATGCAATTCAGTCTTAAGCTTTTAAGTTAATTTTTTTTCTTGAAAACTGCACATTACGAAATTTAATTAAAATTAAAGAGATTCATTATTTATGTGAACCAGCTGTTAATTATAAATAATTAAACGGTACTCCAACACTCGTAACTCCACTCTTAGAGCGGAATGCTTATATTTTTTTTCCTTTCTGCATTTCTTCTCCCAAAATTTCCACATCATTACAGTTGAATGTCTTTAGCTTTTAATAAATTATCATATGTTAGACCAGTTTATACGGCAAGATTTTAAATATTATAGAATTAGTTCCAAACCTGGAAACCCACTTGTCCCACAGCCGATATCTGGCCACTAAGCCGTTACATTTCCAGCACACATGCATGAGAATGCCGGCCTCTTGGCACAGAGGTAGCGCATCTTCCTCAGAGTTTGGGCTTCCCGAGTTCGAATCCCGGTTTGGGCATGGCTGTTTAACTGTGTACTCTCTCTGAAGGGAATGAATGGGCCCCAACCCTGTAAATAGGGGATGTCTAAGTAAACGTGTATTTGTATCGTCCTCATATGAGCTGGCAGTCAGACATCTGCCCTCGGGTGCTTAGGGGCTCATAGTCTTTGGAGCTACTGCAACCCTCTTTCCGTGGTAAAGTGGATACTTCATCATAGTTTGGTGATTTGAATTGAACATTCCTCGATTTTTGTTTATCAATATTTTGTGAATACTGAAAAAAAATCTATATCCTATCATCACAACAAATTAGTAAAATCAGTAAATGTTAATAGTAATTGACGCACCAAATGACTAATAGTACTAATGAAAATAAATTTCACTCAAATTTGAATAATCAAACTGAATAATACCAGTTTGAAAAATCTGTTTAGTTCATTTTCAACTCTCTAATTCATTTCTAATTTATGAATAAAGAAAGTATGCCATTATTGAAATAAAATTCATTATTTATTATTTCTGTTATAACAGTCAGGTTTGTTTAATTCCGATAATTTTAATATTCCAAACATATTTTTCAACCACTTCTGGAATTTAAACTAATTAAATCTATGTAAATTTAATTACTCGTATATTTGTATATTTCTGAAAAATTTAGTTTTAAGTGAATTTAATGAATAGAATTGGAAATAATCCTAAAAATGTTCCGTATTAACAAAGTAAAACAAATGCTATCAAATTATTTTAAAAGGATGTACAATATACTGGAATTGATACCAATTAATATAGTTGAGTATTATGAAAATTCGACTAATAAGGCCTACATCATTACGAATTTTCCACTATTATATATATTAATAATTAAATATGTTTACTCTAAAATTAGAATGGTATTTAGAATGAAGAATAATAAATTGAATTTTCGGTTAGATAATGCGAAATTAATTTTAACAATTCCAAAGGGATTTTCATTAAGTAAATTAAAAGAAATTTTGTGAAGCTTATAAACGGGTCATTTTATCATTTACATGATTCGTTGTTTTAAAATGTAAATATTTTTAGAGTAAATGTATTTTCTTCAAGCTCAGTGCTTAACAAACATTGGAGGGCTTGTTTAACTTGATTTTGATATTTAAATTAAACATTTATATATTTTTTTTAAAAAAATTAAGCTGATATATATTAATGAAAAAAAATATGGGTTTTCATCCAAATACTTTTGTTTCCTTTTAATTTAAAAACTTAACAGGCTATTTATGAATCAAAAATGGAAATAATTACGACATTTTATATTTATAATAAAGGAATTATTTTTATAATTTTAAGAATATAATAACACCTTATGTCCTTATGCCAATGGCTATTATACTTTATAACCAATTAAATTATCTTCAATAGCTCCGAATATTTGATGGCTTTCATATAAAGTTCAGAATTTTAGAATTATTATTTTAAAATGTATAAATATGGATTTTCATATATATTTAGTATCCTTTCTATTAAAAGAATAATGGCAATTATTAGCTTAATATTTTGCCACTTACATGTGGAATAAAATAAAGATATATTAAATGAAATTTTCTATAAAAGTGCAAGTGGCAAAATTATCAAATTTTAAATAATTAAGCGGATTTTATTGTAAACAATATGGTGTATAGTTATTTCCAATGGCACTGGTCATGGACAAGATTGCTGATTGCGTCAACGATTTTAATCTGAGGGAGTGTCTCTTGTTTCAAAAAGCCCCAACTAGGGCCAAGAGCCTACCTACTCACGCATCACATTCGCTTGCTCAGTCCCTTTTTACAGGGGGGAGGGGGCACATTCGCACATCTTACAGATAAAGCCGATGAAAAACAGCCTTGCCCGAACTGAAACTCGAATCCAGGGGGCTCGCCCCACGGGTAAAACGTGCTACCCCGTGCCAGTATGTAGGCATACGATGAAAAGGAAGCTTTCAAGAATAACCTCAATACCTTGATTTATATTGAAAGACTGAAATGTTAATAAGCTCTCTTAATATATATTAATTTTTTAAATACTATACACTAAATTAAAATTTTCAAAATAATTTCAACTTATTACATGAATGATGGCGTATTTTGCTGAAAACCGATAAATATTTCTCCAATACTCTTTTTAATATTGCATGCATAATGAATTAAATAAATCTTTAGAATTTTTTTTAACGATTATTATCATGTCAGAACATGGGAATGATTGGTTTGGGAATGATGTTTGTGGCCTCAACAAAAATCCGTAGGCGAAAAATAAAAATTTTATTTTCTGCAAGAGCATCTCAAGAAATCAGCTTTTGATAACGCGTTGCCATTGCATTTACGAAAGCTGTTATTAAAAAAATAAGTTATTGACTACAGTAAATGAAACAATTGAAATGAATAAACATATAATTTAACTTGCACGAGAAAGTGGTGCTTGGCCGTTCAAGGAATGATGTTCTGACATGATACACTGAAATATGTATAGCAGATTTAATTTTAATCTTTTATTTATTTTTTATCGCGTCAGAACATGATGTTTTTGTTCTTGAGATTAGATTTTTGAGTTCAACAAAAATTCCTAGGCGAAAAATAAAAGTATTCGAGCGAGAAAAGAAATATTTTCTGCACGAGCATCTAAAAGAAATCAGCTTTTAATAACGTGTTGCCATTCCATTTACAAAAGCTGTGATTAAAAAAAAGTATGTTAATGACTACAGTAAATAAAAACTTCGTTTCGGACAGAGATTATATGAAATGAAATAAACAGGAACGTGATGTTTTTTAAACAATAAATGCAAGACAATTTTTTTTTATCGTGTGCAATACTAAAGTGACACATTGAAAGAAACAATTAATTGAAATATATATATAATTTAACTTGCACGAGCACGTGGTGCTTGGCCATTCAAGAATTTTTTTTCTGACATCATACATTGAAGTATGCATAGCGAATTTCATTTTAATCTTTTTTTAAAATTTTTATATTAATTTTCTACTTTTATAATTATTTTTTGATGTTAGTCATTGAAGTTCATCATATCTAAATTATAAGAGTTTCCTCATTTGAACTCATTTTTTTAAACATAATATTAAAAGACTGAAATACTAATAAGCTTTCATCATGCAGAATAATTTTTATATAATATAAACTTTTTTTATAAAGTTTCAAAAGAATTCCAACTTATCACATGAATGATTATGTACTTTGATGGAAACGGATAAATATTTCTTCCATTTTTTTATTGATATTGCATGTATAATGAATTAAATAATTATTTTTAAAAATCTTTTCTTTCCTCTTATTTATTTTTTTATATTAATTTTCTTCCTTCACAATTATAATCCTCAACAATTATTATCACAGTTAATATTATTCATCGAAACTCATCAAGTCTACATCATAAGAGTTTCCCCATTTGAATTCTTTCTTTTAAATAATTATGTCATTTAAAGCGACTTCCCATTTAATTTCGAAATGATTATTCGGTTTTTATATCCGATTTATTCAATAAAGTTTTGTAATTTGTCAAAAACAACTTTTCTATTTTTCCTTTTAATGGAACCACATTAAAAATGCCGTATTTTTAATATCAATTATCATTGTCGCGAAATAATGTCCCCCGCAAAACTTAACATGCGATTCTTTCAAAATTTTCCTCTCTGCTAATAGCTCTGAATTAAAATTCAGGAAAGCCATTTCAGCTTATTTTACGCAAAAATGCCCTAAGACGCACCAAAAGAAAGTTGCTTAATTGAATCTCGAACACATCAGCGCAACGCTTCACAAAAGGCAAAATCCATTTTCACTCCCACCCTAAATATGTTTATTTTTAAGCCAGACCCGATATTAATGAACCGGAAACTTTTATGATTAGTGGCGTAATAAAAATTCTTTTCAACGCCTTAATAAGCCCAGAGGGAAATGTTTTCATTTTCCCTTCCTTTTGAAAATGCATTAATGATTGCTGAATTATGATGACTTAAAATCTATAGATTCACGTGTGTGCCAAGGTCCTGTTAATTTTTTATGGAGTGTTAATGGAGTCCAAAGGCATAGTTCGGAGCTTTGCCCGTTCATTTCACTTTAACGTGTTTTGGAGAGTCATCATCAAAGAAGGAGGTAAAAGCTTTGTTTCGGAGTGGAAAAATTAAAATGTTTCTTCGGGCTTACTTATTATTTCTTCCTAGTAATTAAATTCCAAAATATGTGTGTGTTTTTTTAAGTTAATGTCCCGCGTTAAATGATGTTTTACTTAAATAACAAAGGAGTTTTGTCACTTTTTAAGAAATATTTTAAACAACGGCTGGTATTTAAGTTCTTAACATCAGAAAGCAACGATTATCATTTTTGACTGGAAATCGGAAAAGTATTTTGGATCGAAGTAAGTTTTAATTGGAATTAAACAGTGAATCTCTTTTATTAATGACAGTTATTTTGTAATATTAAGAAAAATAAAATATCATAAGCAGTGTAAAATAAATGATCGGAAATAAAGTTTTACTTAAAACTGATAATATATCGCAGTGCATATCTTGGCCCAACACTGATACATATCTTCTTAACGTACTTAGCAAATCGTTATTAAAAAAATGTAGTTTGACTTAGTAAATGTTCCGAGTTACTTGATGTTTCGATCAAGTAAAAACATTATGCATATTTATATATGTATTTGTCACTCTTTATGCCATGTTTCTTAATATGGGAAAGAAGCAAAGGTCTTTTTAAGAAAAAATGAAAAATATTTTGGATTGATACGATTTATGTCCTTAGAATCCTGTCATAAAATCAGTTATTTTAGGCGATTGATTCATATATCAAAAAAAAACCTCTCATTTATAATAATTTTTCTTATCTTAAACATATGATTCGGTTTAATTCAAACAAGTTTGGCAGATTTTAAGTCAAAATAAGATGCTGTGTATTATTCTAAAATGGAAATAGAAGATATATAAATTTTCAGGACAAACAAAATTCAATTCAAATAGAAAACAAAGATACATCTTCTTACTGACAATTATCTCTAAGGGTATGAATTAAAATGAAATAAATATTATAATTTATTGAAATAAATATCTCTCAGTATCAGTTTTAAATTTATACTCTACTTTAAAGGATGTCAAATTTCAATGCAGTTTTTTAACAAGATAAAAACTTAGCCTATTTAATTATTTATTATTTAAAAAAATATAATAGATTGCTGTGACTATATAATAGAGAATTCTTTGAAATAAAATAATTTTTATATTCATTAAGACTATAAGGTATTTTATTTTTTATAACTCATCATAATATTATGGAAAAAATAAAATAAATGATAAAGATTTTCTCACATCAAGATTTATCACACAAATCTTGGTGTGTAATAAAGCTGAATGCAATATTCTTCATTCTTAACTTTTTACCAGCCTACGGTACTTAAAACAACCGTTTAAACTATGTCGATTACTTAATAATATTACTATTTCCCTCGGACTATATTCATCAGCTCCCGAAGAACATGGCTCTGTCCACAAAGAGTAAATATTAGGAAACAGATAAAAATATTTAAATATTAATTAAATTAATTGATCAATTTTAACAACTTGTTTAAGTTTATTTATCATTTTGGAGATTATTCTGAATTAAACCATAATTTTAAAAAAATCAACAATAAATCTAAAGAGGGCAACAAAATAATTCGATAAGACAGTTATCATGTTTTTTTTTTTGTTTTTTTTTCTGTAACAAGTTTATAAGTAAAGTTAAATAAATATTTAATTACGAAATCAAATGGCAAAGACGTGCATTTTTTAAAAAGTATTAACTATTTTAACCCTCAGTACTTCGATGGTGTCTTTGACTCACCATTCAATATTGTGCATCATTTTGAGGCCTAATTTATATATATTTCAAATTTAATTGTTAAAAACACCTACATAATGGTCAAGAGATGTGGATTAACTTTTCAAAGAATTTTGATTTAAAAGAATTATGTATATTTATTTTTCACAACAATAAACAAATCTTTGTATTAGGTGAATAATTTTGCATCTAATTTTTTTTTGGAGAAGAAAGGATTAAAAAAGAATAATGCTACTTGATTCCTGTTGTCATAGAAACCTGTTGTCAAGAAAATCATAAGATTCCTAAGATGTGCCATATTTATTTCTAAAATTTTCTCTAAAAAGTTATATTTCAACTAGAAATGAAATTAGTAATTTCTTTATATTTACAAAATAAGTATCTTTAAAATAGGTTGAATATCATATATAGTTAACTATAATTAACAGCCAAAAACATTTTTTAAAAAACTGATAAAATTAAGATCCCCTAATAATGTTCTAATACTTTCACTAAAGTAAGTCACTTTTCCTCTTCTTTTTCTTTATTTAAAATTAGATATTAAATATTTTTTGCAGAAATTAATTCAAATAAAAGTATAAATATTTTTGAAATGAATAATAATTATTATATAATATAATTCTTATAAATATTACGCATACTATTTCAGAGTTCTTTTGCTATGAAAGGTTTCAAACTTCAAGGATATAAGTATTATTATCGGATATTCGATATTTCTAAAAGAAAAATATAAAATAAAAAATAAAGTAACGTAAAAAAACTATGATTAGTAATTATAAATTAATTATTTATGAATTATTAATTATAAAACTAAATAAATTAAAAAATAATTAAAATATACGAAATGCTATATTCATATACTTTATTAAAAAAACCGAAATCAGTGATATTGATTTAGTAAATGTTTAGTATTATTATCGTTAAAGTAATTATTATGTAGCTTTCAATATTAAAATGATTTTAATCTTCTAGGGAGTCGTTAGAAAATAACGCTGCATATTTCTTACAAAAGATTCAATATCTTACTATGTTACCGCGCACCTTAGTTTATAATGCCTCTTATAACACAAGGAAAGTAAACTTAAGTATATTCCAGACATTTTGTATCTAACATTATATCTTTTCTTAACTATGTGGAAGACCACTTGAGAATAGTCTAAGAAGAGAATATATATTATCTTAATGGAGTACTACGTTCTTGTTTTGCTTATTCTTAATTTGATTAATATCCTTCTAAGGTATCTTCATTTTAGTATTACAGGCATTTGTTTTCATTAGTATTTGAATAATATGGGGTTTCGGTGAGATAACTAACTGTATATTGTTTGAAAGAATTTGCAGTAAAAATATAAAAATATAGGAAATCTCATAGGAAAACATGATATGTGTAGGCATTATATGTATAAACTCGACGGCATATTAATAGGGTTTACTGTAGGTTTTTGGAAATCATGATATAAGTTTCTACCATGGTTAGATGTATATAGCTTTTAAATTAAATGGAGTCAAAACTTCTAATGTAATGAAAGTATTTCTCGTTAAGGGGAAAAAATCTTCAAAGGCATTCCTTTTTTCCCCTATTTTTTCTGATGAAAGCTTTTGAAACGCATTCAGTCGTGGCATTTAATCAACGAAATAAGTTTCCTAACAAGTAAGATTAAAAGGACAAAATATGTTTCAAAAATTCTTTTTGTGTTTTCTAATATAACTTTCAATGCCATTTTATAGATTAAAACAATTTTGAGCAACACATAACATTAAAAAAAACTATAATTTTCTATTTATGCTTGTTTATTTATACAACTTTCTTCTCTTAAATTATAAAATGTTTTAATTATAATTTTTTAGAAAAAATTACAATTCAATTATTCTTTTTTTTATATTTTAAAAATATAGCACTAAAATTTATCACATAATAATTATTATATGGCATAATTAGATTCTTATCTTAGATCTGATTTTTAATTTCTGGTTTAAATATTTAAATAATTCACAATTTAAATTATTGTTTTTAAGAAAAGTTAATCACCTTCTTTGTTCTGTTGTTGTTGTTTAAAATTTTTAATAAGAATAATTTTCAGTCATCGAAAATTCTAAGGACCCAATGAATCAAACAGATAAATTAATCAATGCTTAATTTTTCCAGAAAGATAGTTTTAATTCTTCATTATAAATTCAAGTGAAAATTTTTAAAATTTAAATTTTTTTAGCATGTAGTATCAAAATTATGTTAGTACGTTTACAGCCTAAGTTATTGGTAATATTACCAAAAAATAAGTAAAACATATTATAAAGCTAACAATACACAGTTTATTTACTTCTTACCATTAATGTATATCATTATATCAATAAGTTAATATTTTCTTCATAATAAGCGATTGTAAAATTCATTACTGACTCAACTGGCGTATTTAAAGAATCGTAAAATTCATTACCAACGAAAAAATAGGGTTACGAATACCTATTCTAGACCAAGTATGCAATGCAAGAATGAAGATAAGTACAAATTCAGGAATCATAAACTCTATAATGCTGGGAATACATAGATAGAATATAATTAATACTCAGGCTCTTCAAAGTAATGGATCCCAAATTAATTGACAATTCCAAATAAGAGACAACCTAAGAATAAAAATGAGTTCTTACAACTTAAAGATCATTAACAATCATCCCTTTTTGATATGATTTTTATTTCATGAATGAAAAGAACAACGCTCTCATGCAATAAAAACTCAATAACTTCTTAGAAGACACAAATACTATACTTAAAACGATGCTCGTATCCTGCAATTAAGCATATCAGAATGAGAAGGACTGTGATTCCAATGTAAAGAAATCGATAGAAGTTTTCAAATTGATAGACAGAAATGTGATCCGAATTGATAGCCAGTTTCAAATACATCCATGTAAACTCAGAAATAGAAATAATTCTAGCAACTTAAAATGATTAATAACTATCCATTCTTGGTGTAGTTGATACCTCATGAACAAAGAGAACAACTGATTGCAAACAATGAAAACTTTATAAATTCTCTGATTCCACAGATGGTATACTTAAAGCGATTCTGAAATCCTGATATTCAAATTCCGACAACCGATACATGAAATTATATATAATTAAAATTCAAAATAGTGACTATTGCTCCAAAGTAATGAAGTCTGAATTTGTAGATAATTTCAGATATGCAGAGTTCAACTCAGGCACAGGAAGAGTTTTTCTAACCTAAATATTAACAATCATTCATTCTTGATTAACTTGATATTTCATGCATAAAGAGAGTAAGATTCCAAAGTTAAACATTATTATAATCCGCAGATAGTATACTTAAAACGATGCTCAATTTCATTAATTATTTAAATTTTAGATTGATGCAAATAAAAGCTCCAATCTAAGGAATTCCACATTGATAATCAATTTCAGATATATCCAAATAAACTTAGAAACAGAAGTAACCTAAAAACGGTTAAATATTATCTATTTTGAGGTAGTTGATATCTCATAAAAGACCATAGCAAGCATCTCAAACAATGAAGGCTGTATAATTGTCAAAATCATCAGATACTAAATATCTTACTTACCTCTGATACTGAAAACCTTACTTAAATTAAGCAATTTGGAATATAAAGAATTATTGCAGCTCCAATTTAAAGAATTCAAAATTGATGGACAGTTTCATATATAAAAGTTATGAAAGTTAAAAATTCTTATAATCCACAGATAGTATGCTCAATTTCATTAATTATTTAAATTTTAGTATGATGCAAATAAAAGCTCCAATGTAAGGAATGCCACATTGATAATCAATTTCAGATACATCCAAATATACTTAGAAACAAAAGTAACCTAAAAACGGTTAAATATTATCTATTTTGAGGTAGTTGATATCTCATGAACGAAGATAGTAAAGCTCTCAAACATTGAAGGCTATATAATTGTCAAAATCCTCAGATATTAAATATCGTACTTATCTTTGATACTGAATACCATACTTAAATAATCCAATTTCGAATATAAAAAATTACTATATCTCCAATTTAAAGAATTTCAAATTGATGGACTGGTTCAGATATATTAAAAAAATTCAAACAGAAAGAGCACTTACAACTTAAAACTGATTAATAATTTTCTGTTCTTTATGTATTTAATGGATAATGAATAAAATTTTGACGTAATGAATAAAAAGAGTAAAGATCTCAAGCAATGAAGTGTCTATAAATCCTCAGAATCTACAAATAGTATACTTTAAACTATACACAAACTCTTCCAATTTAAATGTTATCAAATCCTGTGGCACCAGTGCAGCAAATTCTTAATTGATAGACAATTTTATGTACGCGCAAATAAGCTCAGTAACAGAAAGAGTATTTTAAAAACTGTAAATATTTATTCAGTCTTAACGCAGGTGATATTTCAGAAATAGAGAGAACGAGTCTCACACGCAATGAAAACTATAAATTCTTAGATTCCTCTGCTATCACATTTGAAATGATGCTCAAATTCTTTCAGTTAAACATTTCGGAATGATATGGACTGTGGCTCCAGCGTAACAAATTCCTAATTGATAGACAATTTCAAACACACCCTTGCGAACGCAGAAATAGAAGGCACTTGCACTCTAAAGAGAGTAAATTGTGCTGTGGTTGCTTCCTAATCTACAAACAACGGCTTCATCACGCGATTTTCGTATTAGGAGCAATTTGATGTTGCCTAAGAATCATTTGCAGAGATGGTTGTGTAGAAAATGAAAGCGTAACCAACACATTTCATCAGCTTAATGTAGTCTTTTGTGGGACTGAAAGGCTTTCCTGACAATGCTTAAGAATGCCATTCTCCAAATCGCTCGAGCATACGCGAATGATTAGACTTCCATTTTCGCCTGGTTTATGCTATCAAACAATTCTGTAGTTTCGGGTAAAAATAGATTAATGCATTCCTAATTGCAACTTATTTGGGAAACGGGTATGGATGAAAAGGGGAATGAATAAACAAAAATTTGAGATATTTCCATTTTGGAATAGAATTATAACGCTAATGTTCAATGTAATTAAAATATACATAATATTAATAAAGTGTTTCTCATAATATTCATTATAATACGTGTAAGCATTTAAAGCCTTGGTAATAAGGTTTGTAATTTTATTTCCTATTTTTACTTGTCCACCTTTTCATTATAGATATTATGCTTTAATTGAGAAAATTAACCTATTAACAATGGTCATTGTATTCATCAAAATAAACTATTAATAAACCTAATCAGTATTATTCAGATTGTGTGCCAAAATAAATTTAATAAGGTTTCGATTCATATATGAAATGAAATAAATTTATGCAAACTTGGGCTTTAATATTTCTAATTAAATGAAATTACTTGTTCATAGATTTTTCTCTTTCTTTTAATTTATATGAATAGGCAGATATAAAAATATCGTAAGAAGATTCATAAATATAAAATTAAATATAACCCAAGAATATTTATAAAAATATTAATAAAGTATACAAAAATTCCATAACGCATACAGATTGTATATAAATCGTATAATTCAGCAAAATACACAAAACAAAATATACGTATACACAAAACAAAATATACCCTCATCTGGAAAAATTTCTAAAATACTACATAAAAAAAATTACAATCTAAAACGAAATAATTCTATTATCCACCATAATAAAAATGATAAAACTAATTAAACTGCACAGATACTGTTGATTTAAATTAAATACAAATATAAGAGTGAAATATAATTTCTACCAAATTAAAAATACAAAAAAATAGGAACATTTATTGAAGGAGTAATATAAGTATTTATGAACACGCATTCTGGAACTGGATTGTAGTTAAAAAGTTCTAAAGTTCAAAAATTTTTCTTTAAAAATTAACATATGAAATGAATAAATTTATTCATTTCTAAATATTTTCTTTTCTTAATGCGTTTAATTTCCTTAATTTGCAATTTTATTTAAAAAACCATGCATATATTATTGATAAAGTTTCTTTTAACACGTGAATTTCCAAAGTAATTGCAATGAACTAGAAAGATAATACATCTACATAAAATATTATTATAAAACATGGAATTTAAAAAAAAATCCACTGCAAATTCTTTATAAAAATGGTAACATGTTTAGAAAGTATCATGATTTTTTCAATTTAAGTGCATTTTAAATAATTTAACTAAGTAAAGTATTTTTAAATTCTTCAAAAAAAACAATAACATTGATCCAAATATAAAGTTAGAAATTTGAATTATGAATTAAATGAAAGTTTCAGTTCAATAATTTATGCTTATATTTTTCTTCCTTTCTCGCAAAGAAATGTATTGACTTAATCATTCATATATTTATACAGTTTAAAATATCGAAAATTTATGAATTTTAAATCCTTTGGATAATTTGAAACCATTTCATCTATTCAAAAATACAGAAAAAAAATTAATTATAAGCTAGATGAAATATTCTTTCATTAATTTATGCCTTCTTTTTTTTTCCTCATGAAGAAATTTATTGAATCTTTTACTTCTATATAATTTAAAATCATACAAGAAATAAATTTTTCAAATATTGTGGTTTCGGTACTGTCTAAAATTAATTGAAAAGATTCCTAAAATAATATTATTTAGACTCTTTTTATTCATTAATAAATATATAACTGAATTTTTAGAAGGCATTTGAGTTCCATTCGGTTTATTATTTTTCTATAAAAAGCTGTAAGCAAATCAGCTAAAATTCCTTTTTAAACATTATTTATCCATTTTTATTCATCACAGAGCCTGTAGTGATATGTTTTTATTTGATTCCAATATATTATTATTATTTAAAATAAAATTACTTTCTTCCATTTTTTTTAACATTTTTGCAAGTTTTATTTCTTATTGATGAAATAAAGGTATCAGTGGAATATTCGCTTTAGACTTCATAATTTATACGCTTCTTGAGTAATGAAATGAAATACAAATATGAATAATACTGCTTCCCTATTATATAACAACATTTATCTTCGTATCTTCTACAGACCAAATTTAGTTCTTGCAAGAAATGCTTCAGATGAAATAAACGCACAATTCCAGCAGTTTCAAAAAGTATTTCTTCTTTATATAATCCAATTTTATTTTCATTTCCAAAAAGAGATGAGCATTAAAGAACAGATTGACATTCTTTAAACAAACTCTAAGTATTGAAAAGCTAGTTTCAACAAATACGACGATGATTCTTCTTATTTCCGATTTAAACAATTTCTCTTCATATCAAACAAGATTGGACTGTCAGTTTTCATTTCAAATTGATATATATGTTTGCATTCTTTGGAAGGAAAACAATTAATGAAAAAGAATCTTTTATCTTATTTTAAATTATGATAGGACATGGTTTTACTTTACATATGTTTTCCCTAAGTAAAGTCTGTATAAATGCATTATTTATCCCTCTATTTCATTGAATCACTGTTTCATATCGTTCATAAATATTTAGAATTGTATGAATTTATTTATTCTGAAATGGATCCATTGCTTTTAAATTTCACTTTGATGAGGGCTACAGATCGAATCATGGAGCATGCTTTCAATGCCACGGTTTTCATAGTAAAAAAAATAATCTCTATTTTTATCCTAATATATTAATGTTTACACGCTGGGTACTATTTTTAAATTGCATAATAAATTTTGAAATGTGTTTGAAAGAATATTTGTTCTTCAGTGCGATTCTTTGAATCCAGAGTTTAATTTGGAATTTGGGTGTTTTAAAAGAAATAATTTTTGCGAAATCTTAATTAGATTTTTTTTTATCAAAATTGAATCACATTTTTAATATTTTCTTTTAAATAAAATCGGAGTGTTTTACATCTTGTCATGAATTAAAAATATACTTTCATGAATTCACTTTTATTTCAACACAGCATTTACACTAATTTTAATAAGCATGAAATATATTTTCAATATTATTCCTAACAGTATTAGTAACTGTTTTATTACTGTACTTTTTCCATGGCCATTGTTATGATATTAAATGTATTTTTAAATAAAAATGTGATTGTTTCTCTGATTGAAAATAAAATATTAAAAGTATATAATAAAATGGTAGACGAATAAAATCCAATACCTCAACCATGTTTGTTGTTCTAAAGTAGACGCTGGAATCCTCTTTATTTTTTAGATACATATTAGTTTATTTTAGCTTCAGGCTTGAATTAAGAAATAGACAATTTAAATAATAATATATTTTATGATATAATTATTGTTATAAAATGTTAATTTACTAATATGTTTTATTAGATTCTTGTATTTTAGTAGATAGATATATTACTAAATATGTTTCGAAATAGAGTTGTATATGCTGAGTATTTGTTTATTGCAGCTAAAGAAGGGATTTACTTGCCAGCTATTTTTTTAAATGTTTTTTTTTTAATTTAACGGATTATAGTTCAAGCTGAATATTGATTAAAAACCACATAAATTTTATTCAACAGAATAAAAATTTATCATTTAAATTTAAATAATTATCTCTTTTAAACTGAATTATTCAAATTACATAAGGATTAAATTTTATAAATGTAACTAGCAACGAGTTTAATTGCACAAATGGGGTGAAACTTGTATACATTTTAATCTCCACATAATTTCAAAATATGTGTTCAATTGAAATAAATTTTCAATATTTTAATGTCAGGAAAACTTTAGGTTGAACATCTAGAAATAAGATCGTTTATTTTTAATTGAAGGTACAATTCCAAACACTTCGGGTAGTCTAAATTCTTAATATAATAATTATTTTCTCCTTCCACCCCTTAATTTCAAATTGAGGGTAAAAGAAGATAGAATAAAATGCAGTTTATAACAGTTTTCGAATAAATATCTTATGCTTATATTTTAAAGCTGACAAAATCTGAATTAAAAAAATATTTTCAATGCTAAATTTATAATTAAAATTGTGAGTTCA
>JAOUZG010036900.1:4206191-4217897 GCA_026289955.1 Argiope argentata | reverse complement strand
TTTTATAACACTAGTTAAAAACTCTTATATTATTATATGATTTTTATCTATCCATTTGCGAATTTCCGATAAGATCATGTTGTTGCAAGAAAAGCTTTTCGAAATTTATCTGCTAGGATCGAACAGATAACCACCTACTCGAATATTTTGAAATTGTGCTAGTAAATCAAAATTATTTGTGCTTAATAAAAATCATTTTTAATATTATTTTCAAATAACAAATAAGTTTGGTGCTGGAATTCATGAGTTTGTAGAATTCCACATGAATATTATTCTTCCTCACAAGGGAGGGGGCCCACTTTGAAAGTATGAGGATGAAAGGTTTCCGGTATGATGGTTTGTTCTCGTCGAAACATGAATAGATACAGTAATGGTGGGGGTCGACTACCTTCTGCCGATGACGAATCGTGGTTACACGGGAAGCGATACATCGTTGCTGGTGATGTCCCATAGAAAGGTGATGTCTTGCCATGTGTTTTCGTGGCAGTTGCTGACTGAGGTCATTTATGGTTCTTCTTCTGGACGTTTTGCATTCATTTGTTCAGGGATGGCGTTCATTAACAAATCGCTTCTAGTAGCGTTTGCAATAGATCGGAAAACCATTAATAAAAGAAGAGACCCCTGTTAAATTATTCCTGGTTTGATCTTAACTAGCATGTTGTTCCCTTCATATATAGAATAAAAAATAAAACTTATTAGATAATATAAAATATTAAACAGAATCAATGAGATGCTTTGGGGTGGGGGGACTGAAGCAAATATATTTAATGTGCGCAAAATCTAAATTAAAATTATTTATACATACAATGATTTAAAGATTTAGAATTTTATTTAACGATTTTAGATTTCTAAGAATTGAAACTCTGCAAAATGGAGAAGTAATAATATAGTTCTATTAATTACAATTCTAAAAGTTAAAAAAAATTCCTATGAAAAAATTACGCAGTCAATTATTTTTTTTAAAAAACAACTGCATATGCTTATTCCCCGCTGTTTATATTTGCCATTATTTCAAGGAATAATTTAAAGCGGCAACAAATGAAATTAAAAATAATTTTTAAAAGTACATACTTTTCGTTTGCATTTATTTTAAATGTTTTCACAAAATAAACGCATTTTTTCTTCCAGTATTGGATATTTTGATGAAAGGAATGAATGAAAATATGCCAACCGAATTTATATAAAATTATGCCTGTCTTTTTATATATGGAACATTAAAATACTCTTTAAAACTGTATTGTATAAATATTATATTATTATTACCGACGGGAAATCAGGAAAAACAAATATTATATATTGTGAATGAATATTTATTGTGTAAGAGCATACACAAATGAATTCTTTCATAATTTCGAAAATATATCAACAATTGCATTTTCTACAATTCAATAGTAGAATAGTTGTAGATTCTTCACATTTCGTATTCACATTCTAGCAAAAACAAGCCAAATGTGTTATATTTCTTTGATGCATACATAAAACATAAAAGATTCATGATGAAGCATCATTTCTTATTCCAACCTTTCAATGAAACATGCATAACATAATCAGTATGAGTGTTGACATCATTGACTTAAGTATACATCTATTGTTTAATTATTCATTCTAAGCATTATTCCACATTTGTCACATCATTTGACCTTCGATGAGATAGTATAATATTCCATTAGTCTTGCATGCATTAGTGAAGTTTTCGCATCAGCAATATTAATTAATTGCATACATAATAAATAGGAAGTGTTGAATTACTCCAATTAGATGCATTTTTATCGTATTTGATGATAAGCAGAATAATATATCAATTGTAACTGTGATTAACAAGGGGAGGAAAATTCAATTCGTGATGAGATTTAGCATAATGGGTATTAAGAATATGTTTAGAATGTCCATTCATTTAAATATTAAAACTCTATGACCAGACTATTCCGAGAAAACGATCCTTAACCCTTTCGCGACGGCGCGCCTGTGCCACTCTTCGCTATTTTTCGCAACAGAGTGACTGACTATACTTCGCCACGTTTCGCGATAAACGCTATTTCTTATTATATACGGCGTATATATACGGCTGCCGTATATATATGGCGTCAGCCTCTGTGGACCAAAAAGTGGCTGCCGTATATATACGGCGTCAGCCGCTGTGGACGAAAAAGCGGCTGCCGTATATATACGGCGTCAGCCGCTGTGATGCATCAAGTGACTGCCGTATATATACGGCAACCGTCGCGAAAGGGTTAAACTATCAACATAACTTAAATACTAATAATGTATCATTATAGCCGAAGAGAGAATAGTATAGTTGTTAAGGCATTGAAGTAGTTTTCAGGATACCCGAATTGGATACTGGGCTGGCATTTTTTGCTATTTTTTTCTTATCTATTTCAAATGAATTCAATAATTTACAAAAATTTTAATTAGTATTTTTTTTATTTCTAATGCAAAAATAATTATGTATTCTCCTAATTCCTTGATTATAGTTTAATTTTTATAAGAAAAATAATTATAAGTATGAATGCATTTTTTAAGCATTCAGAATTACTTAAATTAAGTAGTCAATTTAAAGACGTTTTCTATTTATATGATATTCATTTTTATATCGAAAAAATAAATGCATTTTCTCTTATTATCTAAGCTATAACTTATTTTTGAAGAGAAAAATATTTATGTTCATGTATATCGTTCACTTATTGCGGCTAAAAATAAATTGTCAGGTGTTAAAATATTTTTAAATCTAATTTTAACTGTGAAACTCATTCAAAATAACTATTTTGATCTGAAAATCATTAAAAGTTTGAAATTTTTGGATTTAATAAAGGTAAATAATTTATTGCAATTTAATTAAGCTGTATTTATATCGGGAAATTCAAAGAGCAGCTGAAATAAATAAAATTATATCGACCAACATTCAAAATGTTAATAATCTAAAAGTAAAACATAGAAAGCATTCATTAAGTTATGGAATGCATAGGCAGATTATTCAAAATCTTTAGTAACATACGATGAGCCACTAGATTTTCTGAAGTAAAACAAATATCTTTTTAAAAAATAAATGAAATTTGTTTTTTTTATTGATTTCTTCAAGGTTTCTCTCGTTGATAACTATTTATGAATTTTGCAAGGTATTAAAACATATCTAACTTATATGAAATGATTTTACGATAATTACCATTCTGTTTCTTGTATGTAATAAAAATAAAACGAGATATTTTTATGATTTCAATAAATTAATCAACATTCATCAATATTTAAGTTATATATGTAACTATTTTTGTTTAAAAATAAACTTATAATTCCTATGTTTATGTCAGTGAAAATTTATTTTTGAAGGATATTTATTTTTAAAATATTCGGTTTTAAGTGATAAAAGAGTTGTATAATAATTAAAACTGTTTTTTATATTATTTAAATATTTTTAAAAAGAAGAATGCGTTCATATCTTAATTTTTTTTAAAATTATAATCCAAATACTAAGTAAAAATAAACTTATTTTCCTATATAAAGATAAATATAATATTAATTGAAATCATCTTTAAAATGTTGATTTAATTAATCCTGAATATTTAAAAAATGCATCCATATTTAAAATTATTTATCTTTTGTGATTTTTTTATTTGTCCTTATTATTTTTTGTGTATTTTTTATTTATCTTTATTATCTGTTGTGTATTTTTTATTTATCTTTATTATCTTTTTGTGTTTTTGTGAATGAACATTCTAAATATATACAACCATTATTGTGAATTCCATTCCAAACGTAATTCCAATCCCCTTGTGCCTTCTCCTTGTCAGTATAGAATTTTAATAAATAAGAATTTTCAATAACGGTTATCTTTGTAATCTGTATAACTAATTTAATGATTATAATATTACTATAGAATATTATTTAAATAAATTTATTTTAAGAAATAATATTCTACTTAATAATTGTAGAAAATATTTGTCCTTTTTCAAGAGAATCTTTTCTCCTAGGTATAGCAGCATATTCTGTAATGTAACATAATTGTGGGTTACATCATGTGTGTTGTGACTAATGGCACTTGACGTTAGCAGATTTAAAGCCTCAGAAATGCGTCTAAGTAGCGTCATCTAGGGCCAAGAGTACGACTTAGCTACACACACGTCACAACCCTTTTTTGGGGATGGACTTCATTCATGCAATTCATTCATACATCTCAGATAGTAATTTAGACTTGGAACAGAGAACGATCACCTCTGACCCAGTACCCCCAGTGGTATTACTCTCGATATGGAGGACTTTGTGACCACGAGTAGATTTAATGAATGCCAGTCACCACACTCTCGGGGGTTACATCATGCATTCACAATACTTTACAAGTACTGTTAATATCATTTAATAGCAGGTAATTTTGAGCAGCATTGGATATTAAATTATATTATACAATATCCAAATCGTGAATATGATTTAGTCCCCTGCATTATTATAGAATATATAGTTACTGAGAAAACGCATAAAATTATTATTACGTTATTCTATAGTTCATATCAAGCACAGTTGAGCCATTTATAATGAAAAAATTAATGAATTTTCTATGAAAATAAAAAAATGAAAAATAAAAATAATTATTATAATATTTAAAAAATCAAGTAAATATGTTTTTTATTGATACCAATTGGCAAATAAATCTCTTTAAAATCAGTAACATTTTATAGATTCATTCTAAATACAATAAGCATCAAAGCTTCTTCTATTTATAAAATTTGAGTTTCATTACATATTTTCACAGTTTGTTTTGGGCTATTAAAATTAAGACAAAATTACCATCTTTTTCAAAAAAATATGCTTACAAAGACAAAATGTCAATTTTCACTTGTATTTGGTGGCAAATGTATTTCGTAGCTTACATCGTTTAACTGCAAATCTGGAATTCAGTGACGGTAATATTTCTTTGTCTACCTAAAGCACCGTTTAAATTTCAAACTTTTCAAATGATCTTGATTTAGATTGCATAAGAACCCAAGTTTAATTAGCCAAATTTATGTTAATGAGATAAAACTTAGGAAGAAAAAAAATAGCACATTATACGGTATTTTCTGGTAAAATGCACAAACTCACAAGAAGTACAGAAGTACGTTTCCAGGTACAATAAGTAAAGGTATAACATGAAGGAGTTTATTACCATGACAATGTAGATGGGAAGGATTACCGCTTTGGTTCATTATTACCCGTAACTTATTACTGTGTATTTACAATGCTATGTATGAGAAAACATTCTTTACCTACGTTCTTAATATTACATTAAACTTCTTTTAGAATAAGAATATGTATTTCATTAAAAAAATCGAAATTATTACGATGCACTCATAGCAGTATCTGCCTAAAAATGAGTATAATGCTTACAAATATATTTTACATAATCTGTTACATTATGTCAAAGTTTAATAAACCAAATGTACAAAACTCATGCATCTAAGTGAATATGATTCTTTAATTAAAACTGATTCGATTTGTTAAAAAATTTGAAATGAAAGTGCCAATACAGAAAAAATTTCTATATTTTAATTAGAATAGCTGAACTTTAACATAGTGAGAGAAATTCTATATTCGAAAGAATAAAGAGACCTCTTTTGAGTTGGACATCAAGATATTTAACTGATCTAAGAAATTGATTTATATTATATAACATCTTATTTCGTACCTATTTCTCTTACCTTAAAACTTCATCACTGTATTAGGCATTTGATTTTAAAAGTTGAATTAATACTCAGAAAAACTACATGCATTACAGATCCTTCTTGGAAATAAGATCTGAATTCAGAACGACTATACGTCATTGTCTATACATTTTCAAATCGACAATGAAAACAAGAAGAAAAATGAAGGAAATATTTAAACAAAACCTTTAAAAGCAGGTATCTGTATTCAGAAGAATCAGATTTAGGAAATAGTCCACAGAGAGAAGAACCTCTTAATTTGTATGCTGGTCCCTCTTAAGCAAACTTTCAGAACCTTCCAATTCCTAACACAAACTCTTCTCTCCGAGTGAAAATAGAAGCTGGAAAGTTTTCTATTGCGCCCAGAAAACCTTTTTGGCTGAATACCATTCCTCCCTCCAGGTTCCCTAATGTCATACGTAAACAGCTCTGAAAATCGAACATTAACAAGTGAAATTAGGGGGGATTATTTTTTTCTTCTCTATACGGTGCTCCCTTTTATTCTTTTCGCCACTTTCACCTCAGTTATTTCGCAGGAATAAAAGGTTGGGCGCTCAGGGAGTTTTACGCGAGGTTTGAGGAGGAAAAGCGGGGGAAACTTTATTTGATTTGCAACTTTTAGCTAAACGACGTTACAGAGGGACCGATTGCGTTCTCTAGTCGCAGGAATAGGAACGAAAATTGAAAAGAGTTTAAACTAATGGAAAATAATACTTATGAGCTCAAACTCTTTGCTAATGAATGAATGAACATGTATTGCTGCATATTGTATTGACATTTGCTCCAGGGGAAATGAGGAAGTATTAAAATGAAATGTAAAATGTTCAGCAACAATTGAATCTATAGTCCAAAGCCTCGTAGAATGATAATATGTTATAAATTTTTAAAGTTTAATGATTTAAAAGTTTTATTTTTATTAGTTTGCTCATTATTTAATTTATTTAAAAGTTTAATAAAGTTTATTTAAAGTTTTTAAAGTAATTTATTTAAAGCATTATTTTATTTTAAAAGTTTGCTCACAATTTTTATAAACTATAATAGTAACTTGTAATATCATTCCTGTTGCAGAAAAATATTTGAAAGAATCATTGAAAAATATAATAACATTCAAAACCTGTAGCCCAAAATATAATAGTATGATAATATTTTAGAGTTTATCTGTTAATATTTATGATCTTTTTAAAATTTAGTCATACTCATTTACTACTGTTAAAAGCGAGCGAGCGCCGCGAAAGCGTGATGAAGTTGGTGACATTTGACGAGGAGCTTCGTGCCATCCGGGTTGGTTTGGCCAAAGGAATAGTCTGATAGACGCTGGACCGTTCACAAAGCCCCGCATGCTTTCGGGTGCGTGCGAGCTTGGCTATGCAAAAGACGGGTTGCCGTAGTTTCGGCAGAGTTTCTTCTCGGAAGAGAAGCGACTCCTTGTAGTGAGCTGATTACTTTTCTCGCTTGTTATAAGTGAGATGCGTTTACATTTGCTGTTAACGTTGTATAATTGAGCTCGCTGTAAATTACTCTTTACTGTGCGATACGATAACTGTTTTGCAGTCTGTGTTTATTGTGCTGTGTTTATTGTATCTATGATGTTAGTGACTGTTGACTGCTGGATTGTTTTTATCTGAAGTTTTACTTTGTCGAAAATAACTCCTCCTCCTGTAATAACTGTAAATAGCTATAAATAAATTTGTTTGCGCTGTCCTCAAGCCGAAAAACCTAATACTACTTTCAATCCGAAAAACCTAATACTACTTTACCATTGTGGAAATGGGGAAGTAAACATGAAATGGTTGGTAAATATCGGCCAAAATCATGTATGTGTAAAAACAAACACCAAATCAATAAAAAATAATTGCTGTAAAAATATACTTAAAATTCTATTAAAACTGAAGAAAAAACTTTACGAAAATGAAATTATTATCACCGAAATTCTAGCTTTCTTAATTTTAAGAACAGTTTCATTAGAATTTGTATAACAATTCACTTCAATTTCATTCTCAGAAAATGTTAAATTCTTGAATTTTTAAAAAATTCCAGCTAAAGTTTGGAAATTCTCATTTTAATTAACTGGATGACATGTTTGAAGTTCCACATTTCTACGTTAGAGAGTGTTTAGAATTATTTTTCATTATTTATATTATATTATATATCGAATAAAACAGTATAACGATATAATACAAGCCTATTATACGTACATATTATACAAGCCTAACAATAATAATTATATAGTACTATAAATAATACAAAGCATAATTGAACATTATTAATTACACAGTAGAAATTATTTATAACAGTGCAAAACAGCCATCGGATCGATTCGCAATTCTGTAATCGATTTGGACGCAGTAAAGAACCGTGTACCTTATAAACATTTTGCATTGCAAACATATTGATTGAAATGGTGGTAAAATTTCCAATGCCTTGTTTAATCAATTTGAGTTTTTGCTGTTTAAGTAAATGTCCATAGATACTGATGATGCATAACAAAAAGCAGGCATAAGCTGATAATTTTGAGTTATTATTTTCCAATAGTTGAAATTAAAAAAGTTATTTCCAGAAAATTGCTTTTCTTCATTCTCAAATTAGAATATACTCAACCGAAAGACTCGCATACCAAGAGATAATTATAAGATAGAAAATTAGAAGTAATCGGCTATGATCGCATTTATGTTAAATTAATACTAAGATAAAATGCTAATTGATTGTCCAAACTCCATTAAATGAGAAAATTGTAACAATTTATTGATTTGAATACTTTAGTCCTGTTTATAGTTCTACCTTTTTATATAATGACGATATATAATATTGATATCATAGTGTTATCAAATCTAATTTGTGATTATTTCAAAAATTTTTATATGATCAAAAAATTTAATAAAAGTTTAAATAGAGCTGTTTCTTTTAGTTATGTATGCCCATCTAATATTTAATAGGATTATTACGATACAAATAATATGTTGTAAAATAAGTTTCTATTATAAATTCAATTTTAATACTTAATATTAAAACATTATATAAAGAAAAGTGCATATATCTAAAGAGATCTTTGCCCTTATATTGAGTCAAAAAGATAAACCCTTTAAATGAAGAGTTAATTTAAAATGAAGGATTCTTCTATTTCCTTATTTCCGAATAGGCTGGAGTCTCCTATTATATATGTACATATATATAGATTGATTCCATTCTTACAGACCTATCGATGAAACCTTTAACTTATTTTAATTGTATAGAAAGGACTATAACTGCAGTTCTAATGCAGCCGTAATAAGTTAATAATATAAGCAGAAAATTTATGATTTCCAGATAATTCTTGAAAAGAACACGGCTAAGTAATAACAACAATATTTTTTTTAAAAATCTATGTTTCATATTTCTTAGTCATGGCATGACTTGAAAAATCTGGTAAATTTGTGTAGGGGATTAGAGGGAATTTATATGTATACAAATGATATCTAGCCAAGAACATGAGGATAAAAAAAGCTGTTAAGCAGAAAATATAAGCATCAAAATAAGTAAAGAATTAGGAAGAATAAAATTTGACCTTAATGAGAAAGAGCCAATTGTGGCCAGGTTGGACTGAAAACATAATGATATACACGGTACATTTATATCGTAGCTATATATATATATATATATATATATATATATATATATATATATATATATATATATACTGAAATCTCAAAACACTTTAATCATACCAAAAATAGGTTAAAATAGGACAAAAGGATACATTTGATCACGATAAAATGATGAAATCCTTCAAATTTGATGCAAAAATGTAATCTACAGCAAAAAAAAGTTTTTAATAAAGTATGGATTTGATTTGAAACAGCTAAATACAAGAGCAACAATATTTAATATGAACTGATAAAATATTGATATATTTAACAATGATTTAGTCGTAATTAATAATTTATCTCATAGTAACCAGCTATTGTAATTATTATTTTTTAATTTTAATGTTGGAGATATTTTTAAATTTCAATTTTTATATAAATATTTAATTATATTGATTTTTTTTGTTATACAGTAAAAAATGTAACCAATTTCTTTTTCATTTTAATTAAATATAATTCTTATCAGAAGACATTTAGAAACCCTTATCTAGATAATAGATACACCAAAGCCATGAAATACATAAAAATATTTATTCTTTTTTTTTTCCTTCATAGAATGTTATCAGTAACATATTTGAAATTCATTTTTAATGCCGTGCCTTTCTATTTGAACGTTTCGAATAACGATATCTGTACACAAATTTTAGTTAAAAAGTCCCAATTTATATTAGTTTTTATTTTTAAATAAGATAATCAAAATAAAACATTTAAAATTAGAACAGAAAACATTAAAAATAATTTTAAAAGAATCAGTTTCTTAAATTGTATTTTTAGAAATTCTACCAACTAAAATATGTCGTTGGCATTCATTCAATACAAAAGAAAAGGGTAACAATATGTCCTTTTCTTATCTGATACACAAATATGAAAGGAAATGGTCCAAGGCAGATGGACAAAGTAACTAAGATAAGTTTGAACATAACTCCAATATGGAGCAGATGGCAAAGAAGGATTTCTTATGTTTACTTGATTTAGGACTATTTTTTTGGCCACTATAAGTGTGTTTGTGCTCTTTATTAACACTGTCGGTTCTGTGAGAAAAAGGAGCAAAGACAAAGAATACTATATTTTTAACATGCTTTATTTTAGTTTTTCAATTTTAAATAATGTGTTCTAGTATAAATAATCTTTATTGCAATTTTATTTGTAATTGAATACTCTTTTTAATTATTGAAATGCCGGTGTCTTGGCTCAGAGGAAACTCGTCTTCCTCGGGATCTGAACGTCCCAGGGAGGGCATGGTTGTCCTTCTGTGTTCTATCTGTGAGGTGTGTGAATGTGTCCCCCCTGTAAAAAGGGAGAATACAAGCGAATGTGATAAATGTGTGTTATCCTCATATGAGCTAGAAGTCGGACTTTTGCCCTCGGATACTCAGGGGTCCATACCTTCAGAAGATACTGCATGCCTGTCCCCTCCCATTGTAAAGGAAGCATGAGATCCTTATCAATTATTGAAATGTTGGTCAGAAAACAACTCACAGAAAGCCATAAAATTAATAAACCTCCAGTTTGAGATTCTTTTTTTTTAATTTATCAAATTTTATTAATAATTCAATTTTTTTTAATTCGTTTGCTTTTTAAAGCTTTCATCTTGTAATTCGCAATAAGTAAGTATGACTTCCTTAATTAAAAGCTGTAGAGTTTTTTTTTAACTGAAAGTAAGCGTCTCAGAATGTTCTGTTGAATGTAAGTCATTTATTCCTAAAATTATTTATCTATATTCAAAGAGTTTTGTGTTAAAAATTTAATGAATTATTAACTAAAATTACAGATAAATTATATATTTACTGATGTAAATTAAAAATAATGATTATAATCTCATTCGTTATGTAATACATTCAGAATGAATGATTTCTTTATAATAAGGTAAAGATGAAGGTCAAAACAAAATTATCTAGCATGTGTGGTTTATCAACATGATCGACCTATTTCTTAATTCAACAGTAATGGCGCAACATATTTTAAGCCTTCACATAAATAGTCATAATATTAACTATAATAATCACAGCAGAGAAGGATTCAAAATCTATATTAATGTTGCCAGCCACTTTTAGAGAAAGGATGTACCCCATAATAAAAATTGCAATTGATTCTTTTTCTTTTAAGGAGTCTAATTTTGGTGACAAAATTTTCGAAATGTTTCTTAAACTTCAAAATTTCATAAACATGCAATTCGTAGTATTTTAGTGCATTTATTCATTGTACTATAATAATAGTTTTCTGATATTCCATTCCCTTAAAGTTGAACTTCAATTGATTTGATAACATGTTTTAACCGATATAATTTCTGTACTTTAAGACACAATATAAAAAGAATAAAGAATAAATCTGCAACACTTAATTTTTATTTGGTGTAGATTAAATTTCATGATTTACGAAATAAGATTATTCTATCAAGGTTTCTCTTGACAATTATA
>JAOUZG010036900.1:4170882-4205791 GCA_026289955.1 Argiope argentata | reverse complement strand
ATATAATTGTAAACAAAACCTATATTGTTTTTACGTTTCCTGCTCTTAATATATATACCTACAAAATATATTAAAGGCATTTTTATTGGTTAGTTAAAACAAATCTAAATAAATTAGCATCCGTGTAATATATACATATACATAGTTTTGGAAAATTATCACAAATTACAGATCATAAATTATCAGATAGTATTTCAAGAACAAGCCGAACTTTTGATTATATTTTAAAAATTCAAATTCTAAATAAAATTTCTAAAAATCGCAATCTGGTGAATTTTTTTCTCATTCCAAGTTTTATATGTAGCAAAGTTTATAATTTTAGATCAAATGTCATTGTCTGTAATGCAGTACCATACATATTCTCTTTGTCTGCTAGAAGAGATTTGCTATCATTAGTATTGTTTTTCTAAGTTATAACTAACTATTGAAATGTCTGAAGGATTTTAACTAATTAAATTCATATTAATTAAAAGGATTTACTTTACTTATAATATAAGCTACAGTTTTATGTTCCATCGGATGTTAATCTCGGAATTGCTACTTTCTTCACACCCTCTGGTAATTTAGAAGGACACAAAACAACAAAATAAAATGCCTGGAATCTAACACCCTTCTTTTGACTTTTTACAACCCTAAGAAATTCCCCATTTCTTCCCTTTTATTTCGTTTCTTTCCCCAAACAGCCTTCTTGTAATTCGAGATCTATTATTGCGACCACCAGGAAGCGCTTGAAAGGGGGAATCCTACCTCTTGTAGTGAAATTACCCTCCTCTCTGCCTTAATGACACGTCGGCTGGCCATAAAACTTGATACAGATTCCGTCATAAATTTGATCAGAACCGAACAACACCCTAGCGGAGCGAGTAGTGGTGCACTGCGTCGTTCCAGAACGTATTAAAATAGTTCCTTCCTCCCTGCTTGCAATTAAAGAGTGTTCCCTAGCGCCCGGAGCAATTTAATATTAGCTCCATCGTCTGTGAGGAATCTGAGTGGAGAAAGGCTAATCTAGGTTTTCCAATATTGCCGAAAACGTTTCCTCTAACGTTGCATTCCAACTGTAAATTGCTGGTGTACTAGTTCCCCCTGCCTTATGTGTCAATAATCAGTCAACGGAAAGTGTGGAAATTGCTGATATGCTTTCTCGGGCAAGTTATTGAGCATATCAGCGCCTTCCCTACCATTGTGGGCTTTCGTTTAATCTATTTACTGGCATCTGGGAATCCCGATTTGCCTTCTGGGTTACATGAAGTCTGATAATTACAGTTATATTCGGAAAAGTTGATTGAAAACGTGAAAATGACATATTCTTTATTATATTTTTGAGGAATCAAATTCTGTGAGTTTGCAGAAAAAGATGACTGATTTTAAAATATTATTTTTTTGTTAAATTAGAAAAATATATCCAATTTTGCAATTGGATATTTATCGAATTCCGATAAAACCTGAAATTCTGTATTCTATAGTTGATAGAATGCTTTATTATTGAGCAATTTTAATTTTCTGGACCTATTTAATCTCAAAATGATGAAATTAATTAACATGTGTTACTCTTTTCTACGTATTAAAACTTTGAAAAAACAAAATTCTAACGCAGTTAATTAAAATTTATTCATTATTAAATGTTAAAGAATCAAAATCTGTGAGCAGGGAAAAAAGAAGCCTGATTTTATTTTTATTTTTTTGTTAAATTAGAAAAATATATCGTATTATACAATTGGATCCTAATCGAATTCCGATAAAACTTGAAACTTTGCTTTCTATAATTTATAGAATGCTTTAGTATTAACGATTTCAATTTCCGGAACCTATTTAATTTTAAAATAATGAAATTATTAATATATGTTACTTTTTTCTATGTTTGAAATACTGAAATTATAACTCATTTAAATAAAATTGATTCGCTATTAAATGTTGAGGAATCAAAGTCTGTGAGTTGTAGAAAAAGAAGACTGATTTTGAAATATTTAATTTTTTTCTTCTTAAATTAGAAAAATATATCCAATTATGCAATTAGATCTTTATCGAATTCCGATGAATATTGAAATTTCACATTCTATAATAGACAGAATGCTTTATTATTAAGCCCTTTTGATTTTCTAAACTTTATATTTAATCTCTAAATAATAAAAATGATTAATGTTTGTAATTCTTTCATATGTTTTAGAAATTTAAAACATTAAGTTATAACTCAATTAAATAAAATTTATTCGGTATTTAATGTTGAGGAATGTATGTGAGTTACAAAAAAAAAAAGAAATTTGATTTTAAAATATTTTAATTTTTTTTAATTAAAAAAAATTCAAGCATGCAATTAGGTCTTTTCTGAATTCCAATAAAACGAATTTTTTTAAGAATATAATTGATAGAATATTTTAATATTCAACGGTGATAATTCTGTGAACTTTATTTTTAATCTCTAAATAATGAAATTAATTAATATGCGTCATTCTTTTCTATGTATTAAAACTTTGAAAAACAAAAAGTTATAATGCAATGGAATAAAGTTTGTTTATAATTATCATTTCCATATAATTATATTTTAACTCATTCACCAACAAAAATTTTGTTAGATTAGAAATATTATATTTCCAAAACAACCAGATTATTATCTAAATCTCTTGTTATATAGTAATATAAAGATCTGAATAATCCGATTAAACACAAAAGAAATGAATCCGATTATACACAAATGAATAAAATATGTAATACAATTATGCTCCCTACCTTAAATAACATTTTAAAAAATTAGAAATTTTTCTGATAATGCAGATAATTTAAACCTGGATTTGTTAAGAATGGAACCAAGAATTTCATTATTAATAATTGTTTCGAAATTTGGTAGCACTGTACATGCTGGCTTCATTATTGGTTAAATTGAATGCTTCATTTCTGTAAATTATTTAAATTTACTAAAACATGATTTTTTTAATTTCCTTTATGAAGTATGAAAGGATATACTTATTTAAATAAATCAGTTAATTCTAAGTACTATAAATATTTAATTTTAGATATAGTTACAATACGTTGAGAATGGCTAATTAATACTGCTGAAATAAGGCTAAAATGATGTAATTTAATATTAAAGCTGAATGAAGTAATTTAGTATTCATCAGGAAATTCAATACAGATTTCAAGAATGAGAAAAAACAAGACATGTTTATTTCTTATCTTCAAGTATTTTAGTTTTAATTAAGGTAAATTTAAAACTTATTTTAGGATATTGAAGTGATTTCAAAAAGTTTTCTTTCTTGAAGAATCTGTTTATATGTTGTAAAAAATACATAACGAGCAACAAGAAGATTTTAAATCTTTAATAAATCTTACTTTAATTTATAATGACAAATTATAATTTTTTTAAAAAATCATCTAAAAGTGTTAATGTACGTATTGCATTTACTTTTATGCCCTGAAATAAATAATTCAAATGAAAATAAAATAAAAATTCGAAGTTTTTATTTATTATTACTCTGTAGAAAAGAAGCCAAGAGAGTTATTTGGTTTTAATCTCTAAAAAATGAAATTCCTTAATTCATTGACAGTAAAAGAAAGTTAAGATTAAATCATTATTCTGTAAATTTTAATCTTAAAACATAATAGTTTCAAACAGGTTTCGCCATTGTTTATTTGATAATAAAGGCGGAGGGGGTTCAGTTTTTGGAAGAACAAATATTCAATGTGTCAAAATATCCTTAAAATGCATGCAAAACAATAAATTATTTTAGTATTCGAATAGTTGACAATAATATTTTTATATTATTTGAAACCTCTCGAAATGTTTGACGAATTAATGCAGTTTTTCAGCCCTTTGTATCGCATTAACATTTGTATGCAAACATTAGTAATTATTGAAAAAGGTTCTAAAAATTTAAAAAAAAAAAATTTCAAAATATTTGAAAAGGATGCTACCGAAAATCAAGAATACGTAGAAATGCTTGAGTTAATAAATGCATAAAATTTATTTATTAAAGTTATTTTCTGGAAATCTACCAATGAATAACTTGATCTCATTACCTGATCAGCTAGAAATGAAACTCCATCAACATACCATGTATTAAAATGGGCATTCTAAAGAAATTGGGACACCAACTTGAAATGTAGCATTTTGATAAATGAACAAAGGACATTCTAAGCAGGTATTAATTAAAATATATTTTTACTAAAGAACTGTCTAAAAAATTACATGAACAAATTAAAATGAATGCAAATCTTTTATACAGATATTTGACATGTTTCTTTTCAAAATGCATATAATTTTCATTTACTTTATATACTACACTATAAAACAATTTTCTGTTGTGCTATATTTAAAATGAGTTATAATAGAGAAAAACTGAAGAAGTTCTATAAGAAAAATGGAAAAAAACTAATAATCCATTCTAAGAAGTCATCTTTACTAAAATGGTTTACTAATTTACATTTGTTACATTAACAATGGATTTACTAAATTTACTTTAGGATTTTGTCATTTCTTTTCGTAATTTGTTTTTATTTATAAATTAAAATTTTAATTTAAAATTTAAATGTTTTAATATATTTCAGAATATTAAGAAAAGAAATTAATTTGTCGCAATATTCATCAATATTTAACAGCAAAGTAAATTATTTACATATAAAACATTTCATGATAATAGATATAATAACTTAAAATATTACAGCATATTTAAATTTAAAATTATTTGGTGATTTTGTGCAGACACTTTTAAAATCCACATATTCTCTATTTGAATTGAAATTCACATATGTTAATATATCTTTCTGATAAAATTTTAGGCCCGTAAGCAAGCTGATCAATGCATGTAAAATTAGCTGCTTATGTTAAGAAAAGGCTGAAGGTTAACATTTACATACATTTTCAAGGAAAAGTACATGAATGCTTCTGAAATATTGAAATACTTACTTTGACTCTGACAATCTAATGTATAATATGCTCCTGAAAAATAATGTTTTATGTCCTCAACAGTTTAATGATTTTTCAATTAAATGTGTTAGTCATGGAATACATGTACAAATACAATGCTGTCCATCTATATAGATAAATCCGTAACTGTTATTAAACAAACTGCGTAGACAGAGGACAAATAGAGAACAATAACGTAATGTTTTTCCATCTGCTCATGTTTCAATTATATATAGAAATCAGAAATTTCAAGGCGAATCTCACTATAATCTGCCTTTCATACATAATAACACATCCATACATAATAATGAATTAAGTATTTTAATACTCAGAATTATATTAAAAGTGATTATAAGTCATCATTTATAGTCAACATTCGTAACACGTTAACTGGAAGAATAAATTTCTTCACAAGGCCAGAAAGATAGAATCCAAATGACTAAAATGTTGTTTTTTTTTCTTTTTGTCTTTTGTATTGTTATTTATTTGAGAAACAAAATACATTCTGTAAATCATGTATTTACCGGATATTACAATTATAAATATAAAAATATTAAATGTTGAAAGGATGTTATAAGAAAAAGTTAAACAATCTTTTAATGAGTATTTACTTGGTGTAGATATTACATTAATTTTATTAACTGTTAGATTTAACAAACAAAATTGAAAAGCAAAATATTTTTAAATGATTTTTTTTAATTTTTTTGAACTTTTCATATTAAAAGAAGTTTCAGAAATACGAAATCAATGATTCAATAAATAAGATTAAAAACATTGAAAAAAATTGGTTATACGTACATATTCAAAATTAGATGTTTTGACACTATACTGCTGAAAGAGGAATTTGAATGTCCTGAGGAGATAATCGTATTCATGGACAAAACACGATTTCATAATCAGAGCTAATGAACTACTCGGAGTCATTCTGACTCCCATCTCCAGTTAGGTTTCAAATATTTTAATCTTCAAACACTGTTTAAAAAATATTTTGTTTTCTTTTTAAGTAAATGCGAGAAGATTATTGAAATAAATAATCCTTTGGCTACTGTGATCCTTTGGTTAGGTCTCACTTCTTAGACCAGATGATTCTGGAATTTAAAACTAAGCAGCAAAGTTAATTTGCAAGAGTGTATGCTGTACAATAAATAATTTTTGCTTCCGTGACTTAGAACTATCATATGTAGACGATTCTTCGTGTAGAAGAATGGTACTTAGATAGTAACAAATTCATTTGTGGAATTTTCTGTTATATCATAATATTCGTTAGGTTAGGTGCGATTCCCTTTGTCAATTTGCACACTATTATTTGACTCCAATTCAGAGATTTTATATTCATTATACAATCGGTAGCTTTTTTAAATTTTTATACATATTCGGAGCTTTTGCATTTATTATACATTAGGTATCTTTTTTTAAATTTTATACATATTTGGAGCTTTTTTATTTATTATACATTAGGTAGCTTTTTTATTTATTATACAATAGGTAGCTTTTTTAAATTTTTTTACATATACTGTGCTTTTGTGTGTGTGTGTGTTACATTACCAAATTTTGCAGATAAACAAAATGTACTGTACTGTAAAAAAATGCTAGCTTTTTCTCAAATGCAAATATTAAATAAATGTACTTTCACTCAACTTTTGGGGACTGATAATGGTTGTTGTTGTTGTTACTTATGGCGCTTCCCATGGACGAACCCCTCTCTAAAATAGCAGCAGATTTAAGCCGGAAGGAGCGTCTCTTGTTTTTGAAGTAGCACCAACTAGAGCCAAGGGTACGACTTAGCTACGCACTCATCACACTTGCTTGCACACCCTTTTTATAATGCGGCACATTCACACATCTCACATATAGCACAGAGAAGAATAATCATGCCCAAACCGGGACTCGAACCCGGGACTCCCAGAACACTAGGACTCCTTACCTCTGTGGCAAAAAGCCGGATAATGATTGAATTTACTAACTGAAACACTTTTGCTTTGTTAATACGTAACTTTGGCGCACCATAACGGATACAGGTTTTGGAGTCATAAAATACCATGTTATATTTACAAATTCGGTAAGATCAATCCCCAAACTCACACACAAAAACATTAAGAGATTCAGTAAATTTACAAGAATAGATGCTATACGGGGATCGAATGACCTCTAATTGAAGAGGTGAGGACAAATGGAGGAAAGAGCCATTGGTCTATTAATTGAGTAAAGTTTTCACACTGGGCACGAAATGAAATGGCAATAATCATGGCCGAAATTAATTTATTTACAAAATTTAAACATTATTAATATTAAACACGCGACACGAACAAACACACACAACACTTAAAAGTCTCGCTGGAATATTATCTACTGCGCAGCTCACGAACTTCCCTTTGTAAATTCCCTAAGGGATTATCTGTAGGCGGGGAAATAGATGAACCTTACGCCTCCCCCCAACGGAAGAGCATCCGTCTGAAGACGATGCGCCTGAAAATAGATTAAAAAAACAAAAAGAAATACATGGATGTATTTCAGAGAGAAATTAAAATTTAGTTTTGCTAAGAGCCCCAGATAATATAACTCCTCGATACATACATATAAAATATACCTACATAATATAGATACATACAAAATAATACTAAATAACAGAAAAAGAAATCAAGAAAGAGAATAAAAATAAAAAGGAACACTTTACATGTTACATTTTTTTCTCAAATTCTTCTAACCACTGTAGTGTATACATATAATAACGATTAAAGCACAATTTTACTCAGAAATTTTAAGTCTAGAAAGTGCATCTGCATTGCCATGAGCACTTCCCCTTCTATAAGAAACTTTGACATTATACCTTTGTAAGGCCAATTCCCATCTAGTCAATTTGGCACTGTGAGGAGCACTGTTGGTAAGATATGTCAAGGGGTTGTGATCCGATATTACCTGGATTTGGGATCCAAAAATCCAAGTGTCAAATTTGCGCAGTGCTTCCAGAACACAAAATGCTTCGCGCTCGATTGTGGACCACTTCATTTGGGTCGCAGTTAATTTTTTGCTGAAGAAAACAATAGGCATTTCTTCCATTTAATCATTATGTTGGGCCAAACAAGCGCCAATGGCAGTAGCGGAAGCATCTGTGAATAGTAGGAAAGGACGAGTTAGATCTGGCGTATATAGGGAAGGCATATTGATCAGTTCCTCCTTGAGTTTAACGAAAGAATCTTCAGCAGACGATTCCCAAGGAATGTCATTTGGAATGTTCTTTTTTGTCAAGTTAGTTAAGGGCAATACTAACTGTGAGAAATTCGGGAAATAATCACGATAGTAACTCGTGAGGCCCAAGAAACTTCTAACCTCCTTTTTGGTAGTAGGTCGACTTAGCCTTCGAATCGTTTCTACCTTTTCAGGATCTGGAGAATGTTTACCAGAACCAACAATGTGGCCCAAGAACTTGACGGATTTTCTTTCAAAAGCACACTTCTTGAGGTTTACTTTTAGACCTACTTCTTTCAAGGACTTGAACACCTTGGAGATATGATCGAGATGTTCTTCCCAGGTTGTAGAATATATAGCAACATCGTCGATATACGAACGGCAATACTTCCGATGTGCGAAAAGAGCATTGTCCATGGACTTCTGAAAGGTACTCCCAGCATTTTTCATACCGAAAGGCATGACCCTCCATTGGTAATGCCCTGAGTGAATCACAAATGCTGTCAATGGCTTGGCCTCCTCCTTCATTGGGACCTGCCAATAACCTTTCGTCAGGTCCAACACACTTATGAAGCTGGCTTGGCCAATTTCAAAAAGAAGGTCTCTTGCATTCTGCATTGGATATGCATCAGCGATTGTGACACTATTTAAAAGTCTATAATCAACGCAAAGTCTTGCGCTTCCGTCCGTTTTTGAGACACACACGATAGGGTGAGCCCATTCACTTTCACTAGGCTCAATCAGCCCTAATTGAAGTAACTCTTTAATTTGTTTATCTACTTCTTCTTGAAGTGCCACTGGTATGCGATAAGGTTTTAATTTTTTTGGAATAAAGTCTAGCATTAAATTCACTGAATGCCCTCTTACTTTAGCAAGCCCTGGAACAGAACTAAACACGTCTGAAAATTTGGAGAGGAGATCTAAAAGTTCATGTTTTTGAGAAATTCTCAAGTCATCAGAGATGTTCATTACATGTTCGCCAATGTCCTTAACGTCGAATTCTACGGTATCCGTAGGCGCATAGTGGAGATCGCCGAATTCATTATCTTGGTCAAAAATCAAGCCGATTTGCTCAACTCTTGCTACATAAGGTCGCAGTTTATTGAAGTGGATCTCTCGTACACTTCCATCTTCCATTTTTACTCTCGCTGTATGTGGTCTCGGTAATTCAATGATAGATGCGGGACCCATCAATTTTTTAAGGAGCTTGTGAGAAGATGACGGGACAAGTACCAAAACTTGGTCACCAACTGCCAAACGCTTTTCTCTTGACCTAAGATTGTATCTACTTGCATATTCGGTTTGTGCTTTCTCAGAGTTTTCTCTTGCCATATTATGAGCCTCCTTCCATTTCTCAGTTAAATCTCTCAAATATTCTTCAATGGACCTTGAAATACCAGTGGGAATTTCCTTGTCTCCCTTCCAAACTTCTTTCATTAGTTTCAAAGGGCCGTTTGGTAGTCGACCATATACTAGTTGGTATGGTGAGACGCCCGTTGTGCTATGTGGCACTTCTCTGTATGCAAACATGAGGTAAGGAAGGTGAGAATCCCAATTATTACCATTTTCTTGAATGTTTTTATTCAGCATTTCCTTTAGGGTCCGGTTCCAACGTTCTACAGCTCCCATGCTCTCCGGATGCCCTGGGGTAGCGAATCTCGGAGCTATTCCCAAAATGTCTCTGAAGGCTTCAGTCAATTCAGCAGTGAAATTTGTTCCCTGATCTGTGCAAATAATTTTTGGGAACCCAGTTTCGGTGAATATCCTCATTAAAACATCACATGTTGTTTTTGCTGTGATATTCCTAACTGGTATAGCCTCAGCCCAACGCGTGCAAATATCGACTGCACATATAATATACTTATGACCTCTGCGAGAAGGTGGCTCCAAAGGGCCAATGCAGTCGACGCTCCATACATCAAATGGGTTTTCAGGTTGAACTATAGGTGTTATAGGGATCCTATCCCGGTAAGTGAGTCCTCTTCTAAGCTGACAGATTTTGCAGCTTTGACAAAATAACCTTACATCTTGTTTGAGATTAGGCCAGAAGAAGGAATATTTGATCCTTTGCTTGGTTTTATTCTCGCCTAAATGTCCAGCCAATGGAATTTCGTGGGCAACTTTCACGACTTCTTCTCTTTTACAGGTAGGAAGAACTACCTGTTTGACATTTTCACCGCAGATTGACTCGGTGTGTATCAAAACTCCATCATCAATTTCGTACGCATTTTGTCTGTTCCTAGCCCGATCCCAAATTAGTTTTAATGACTCGTCAGTTCTTTAAAGTTCAACGAAAGATGATTTTGCCAAATTTTTTCTCGATATCTCATTCTCTTGCTCCATTGTTATAGATAGCGTTTTCTCACTCTCTAATCGTATACCTTTATCTTCTGTGCTTTCGGAATTTCTCTGAATCTCTAAATCAGATAATTGAACATTTTCCAAAAGTATCTCGTAAGCTGTGGCACTAATCAACATGTCGTTGACAAGTTTCTTAGATACGGCACACATAATTGGAACAGAGTTATGTTTTCCATCGTTTATTTTTAAGTTAAATAGCTTGAGAGCAGCTATTTCCCCTTCACCAAATGCCGAAATGATTTGAATAGTACCTTCACCTTCACCACAATCTTTATTTATTAAATCTTCACGTATAACTGATATTTGTGCCCCTGTGTCGATTACAGCTTTTATGGATGTTTGTCCACATTTTATATCAACAAACTGCAGATCGTCAATTCCATCTCTCGCTTTGATGGGAGTGGAAACTGGGATTGATATCTTAGCAGTTACCACTTCTTTGGTAGGTTCTAGTTCAGTTCCCTCTGTGATAATTGCATTACTTCTGGCATTACGAGGTGACGTTTTTCTCGTATTTTTCGGGCATTCCCGTGCCAAATGTCCTAAAGTTCCACAAACAAAACATTTAGGCTTAAAGTCTCTGTTTGTTACCGTATTCGACGTCATCGGCATCTTAGCTTTCCTAAATGACGGTTCATCTTTTGGCTTGAGATAGGCGTCCTTACAATCTGGGATCAACCTGTTGATGATTGGCGGCCTGTGCCTTGCGTCATTCGAGTGAGCTCCCCTTACATTAATCCACACGCTTTCGTATTCATCTAATTTATCAGCTAATTCACCTGGGACTATTGATTTGACCCAGTCATCAACAAAGTGCTCTCTTATGTCACCAGGGACGCGTCATTTCAACTGATCTGTAATCATGAGGTTCTTCAATCCCTCAAAATCATTTACACCAAGTCCTCCTAGCCATTCTTCGAAATAGCTGGTCAATTCAAAAATAAAATCCCGCCATGACTGAGCTGGATTCCGCTGGTGTTTTACAAACTTTTGCCTAAAATTATCAGCACTAAGTTTGAAACGTTTCAGCATTAGATCTTTAACGTAATCGTAATCGTCAAATTTTTCATCAGTTTCACGAGCCATTAATTGATTAATTTCACTTGGCATAAGAGCCAAAAGAGCCGACACCCAGTGTCTTTTATCGATATTAGCTCGTTTTGCCTGTCGTTCAAACAAAGTTAAAAACAAAACTATGTCCCCGTCTTTCATTTCAAATTTGGGTACAATTTTTGTTAACTCGTAGATGCTACCCTTAGCCTCAGGCGTATTAGGTAATACCTTGAGCCTTTCATTCTCTAATCGTAATTTTTCTAACTGAAATTCGCGATCTTTCTCGCGATCAAGCCTTTCATTCTCGCGGTCAAGCCTTTCCTTTTCGCGGTCAAACCTTTCTTTCTCTCTTTCAATTTCTTGTTGTTCACGAAATTTTCTATCTTCAACAATAACTGTGAGTTGATTTTTGGTAAAGTTCTCATCATAATCTGGATGTGTGGTAATTAATTTACACATATCTACCATTTTCATACTATCCGTTACATTAAAATTCATCTCCTCGGCTAGTAACTTAAGGTCCTCCTTTTGTGCCCTACCTAAATAAGCAATTTTGACTGCTTAGTTTACTTATTTGCTCAATTAATAAAAAATATACTAAAATAAAATTTTTGTTTCACTTCTTATACTTAATCAATAATGTCTTCTTTTTTTCCCTTTAAAAAAATTCAAAACTATTCCTTACAGTATGTAACTAAATTAAAGCATCACAGTTATGTTATATAAAGTTATAATGTATTCTTAAGTACCTAAATACAAAAATCATTTATCATTTCAGTATAACGTATATGCTTTTACTATATCATAATTGATATCACCAATAAAATGTATTAAAATATGATAATCTAAAAAGAATTATGGAATGATCAAAATTTATACACTATTAAGTATAAAAGAATATTTCTAAAATAACATTTTATGTATCACAACAACAAAATCAGACTCTCAATCAAGTAAGAAAAAATAATTATTACTTCTTTAAAGCAAATTCAGAAAAAAAATCGCTTTAAAATATCGTTTGCTTTAGGATTCAAAATAATAATACAAAAAAAACCCTACAGTAAATAATAAAGTCTACTCAACAGTTACACTAACTGATTTGTAGATTAATCCCTTTTCGTTATTCACAAAGGAAATGAGATCATCAATCGAGACAAGGGGAAAAATTATTCAAGGTCGCATATATCATACAATCTCACAGTATTACGTATACATTCAGAATTCTCTTAAAATAGTTTTCGGGGCATATTACATTTCAACAATAATATTCCAATTAATACTGTCGTATTAATTATTTGCTAAATTCTAAATATACATTACACAGAATCGAAACTAATTCCAATAATCATAATTCAAGATTATTATCACAATTTGTTGAACACTGGCGTATTCAAGACAAATTTAGCATTAAAAAAACTGTATATTTCATAAACAAAACAAAATTTTGATTCCAATATTTTTAAACACATGTATTGTTCATGAAATCTGTCAAATACTGGCGTACTTATAACAAATTTAACATTTAGAACAGAGATGTATTCTAAATAAATCAAAAGAATAATTATTCCCAATGCTTAACACGCGTTGTGTTATTTACGAAATTTGTCGAATACTGACGTATCCAAACAAATTTATCGTTTAGAATACTGGTGTATTCTAAACAAAACAAAAGAATAATTATCTTCAATACTTAACACACGTTGTGTTTTTACGAAATTTGTTGAATACTGGCGTGCCCAACAAATTTATCGTTTAGAATACTGGTGTATTCCAAACAAAATTAGTTAATACTTTAACATATGTTGTGTCATTCTTGACATTTTGTCGAATACTGGTGTATCCAAGATACATTTATCGTTTTGAACAAAAACGGAACTCATACAAAACGAAAGTAAGCACTAACGTGACATGAACAAAATCTTATTCAGTCACAGAACTTAAAACACATAAATTAAACCTTGCATTTCTCTCTGATTACAATATGAGTAGTCATATTATGAAAAAATGAGACTCTTACCTTATTTTTTCCTTTTTCGGGAGTCATAACCTCAGCGCTTGTCGCAAACGCTGTAAGTTTTTTTTTGTTTAATTTAGTATGTCCGCGAAAATCCTACCGACTGCGCCAGTAAAGTGTTCACACTGGGCACGAGATGAAATGGCAATAATCATGGCCGAAATTAATTTATTTACAAAATTTAAATATTATTAATATTAAACACGTGACGCGAACAAACACGCACAACACTTAAAAGTCTCGCTGGAATATCATCTACTGCGCAGCTAGCTTTGCGCATCTCACGAACTTCCCTTTGTAAATTCCCTAATTTATTATCTGTAGGCGGGGAAATAGATGAACCTTACTAATTGTTTACAGTTCAAATGGCTCTTCAATTCCTACTCTAAGGCATGTCAACTTCATCAAAATTATTGGACTCGTATTTCCCTCTAAAACACTATTCTGTTTTATTAGTTTATTATGTATACTTTTTTACTGTTATTTTTACTAAAATAAACTTTAATACCTTTCCCTTAGTAAACTTTCCCGGTATATATATTCGACTGACTGGAAGTCCTAGAGATCCCAGTCAGCTGAATATATTGATGTTATAGTATCTGGGCAAAGACCGAGTAAATAAGAAAGTAGAGTGACAAAATAAATATTTTATTCAAAGAATCATATTTTTACAAAAAACAACTTGCTCTCATCTAAGTTAATATTGTTTACAAAAATCAAGTTACAGTAAAAGTCAATTCAAACTCGAATAGCGGAGAATAAATCACTAAACAATCATTGAAGGGTTGTTCACTCTAAACAGTTACCCCAGACAGCTTCAAAAATTCACTGATCTTCATTCAGTTGACCCTTATACAGAAGCTCTATTCACATGGAGCTTCTGAAAAATCAGATGCAAACTTTCCACACAATGAAGTCTCTCCGAATTATCATTCAAATTCTCAGTCTCCTCTTCTGGAAAAATGCTGCATTTTATTACCATCAGATATTTGCCTCATGTTTTCTCATTGGTGAACGTCTATGCTATCATCTATTAGCTGGCCAGCAACCTTTCCTCTGTGATTTCCACCCGACAGTGGGATTGCCTATTAATTAACATCTAAAGTGGTCTACACCTCCTGAGCATATGCCAATTAGAATCAATTCGATCCTAACGCCCGTGAAGTGCACCTGAGTTTAACATTTCACTAACTGTCGCCAATGTCTGATCACTTCATGATGACTTGAGGAGTCTCTTCAAAAAAGAAAGAAAAGTTAGTATCTGGGATTTTTAATATCCCTATCCCTTGAAAGCATGATGAATCTATTTCAAACGACGGGGTACACATCTATTTTACCACAACAGTATAAAATAATAATAATCTAGACACATTGACTCTCCTAGTGAAAAGGATACGCATATTTTGATCTGATGAGTTTCGCAATTTGTGGGAAAACGGAAAGTATTACATCTGGCCTGAATGCCCTTAATTATGTAAGAGAAAAAGGGAAAAGATACAATATTCTTCCCAAAAATAATACTCGCGATGCTTTAAATTGGAATGTAAATATAGCACAATTGTAACGGAAGGTTAATATTTATCGTTTACTTAAAATAGCTATTGAAAAGATTTGTTGATTTCGAAAAATAAAATGACTGGTGATTTTAAAACGAAGATTTTTATATTAAAAAATGATATACATTTAGTTCCATTAAAATTAGCCACCTTATCCTCATTTACAGGGCATTTTGTTGAAATATTTTGGAATAAAATCATAATACATGTAAACACGATTAAAATTTCAAGAAGTTTAATCAGGATAAATAATTCGTAAGACAGCGAAAGTGATATTGTTTGCATTTCTCTCCGGCATGTTAATACTAAGGAATACAACGTAATAAATATTTAAAAGCGTTGCACTCCGGCACTATAACGTGGACGTTAATTTCCTCTCTCGCGACTTACAACGGCTTCAGTGATGTAAATTTTAGATTCTGAAAGGATTCCTGCTTTCCATTTTCTCCTTTAAGTCCAGAGAATGTTGTCTTAAGTCACTAAAAGATGCATAGAGACGGGAAGAGCTTCGACTCGCATTGAATTCTCTCGCAAGAGGACTGCTTTCTGATTTATTTCAGATTAAATGTTAAATGTTTTAGACTAAATACGCCATCGGGATTACAGTAGTCATGAGTTTTTTTTTTTTTTTTTTTTTTAAATATTTAACTTTTTTGAGAAAGGTGAATTGATAAGAAAGTAGAAAGTAGTAAGGCTCGATTTTGTAAGCTGTAAATCAATTAATTGACTCTAAAAAATAAATCTCAAGGGTGTGATTTGACTTACATAGATTGAAGCAATAGGAGAAAAAAAGGTAAATTTCTGCTTCTTATGTTGAAACCTGGACGCAAAAAGTTATGATTTTTGTTTTATGCTTAAAGTTTTTTTTTAAAGTCGTCGAGGAAGTACGCTTAAGAAAAAAATGAATGCATGAAACAAAGTAAATTTTATGGAGTTAAGTGACAATTAACGATGATATTCTATCACATATTATGTATGTTGTACCATCAATTTAAAGAAACATCGCATTCCAAATAATACTTAGGAATTTTGTTAAATGACGAGAATTGAAAAAAAAAATGATATAATAAAACATTTCACACATTTTCTGGGCGCTCTGCTGAATTCCAAAAGTCAGATCAGCGAATTCTTCTCTGAGGTAAAGCAGAATATAAATCGTTATCAAAAGAATATGGAAGAGATAAAATTTAATGCTGGATTAAATCAACATGATGATGACGTGTTTACTAAGGTTTCAAATTCTGCTCTGAGTAGGTTCATAGGAAACCAGTAATAAAATTGTGTTAACAAAAGTGTCATGGAGAATTTCATTCCTTTTGTAGTCATGTTAATGAAGATGATGATTGGGGGCGGGGGGGAGGTTTTGTATCTTTGTTTCAAAGCAAATAAATGTTTAAATAATGCCATTGTGGTGACCATATTGTTTCAACTTGCCAAAACAGATTTTTTAATTTTATAGAATACTTGGATATCAAATAGGAATATATTAAATTTTATATAGGCAAGGAAATGTATAAAATTATTATCGTGTTTTATGTTTGTCTAGCATTAAACTTAATGGTTTCCCCGACTCGCCAGAAGATTTACGGAAAAATTTGAATGACCGGTCTATCGCATTAGTAACTCCGGCGACACAATGACAGAATTTTATGGACCATCACAGACAACGGCACATTCTTCCCGTGGGAAGTACTTCCCGTCATCAACAGGAGGTAGCTTACCCCAAAAAGGGTGGTGAGTGCCAACAACTCGGGAAGCTTCCCATCTTCCTTTCGCTAGTGGGATTCTTAATTTTCCGAAATCCACCTGACATTCTACTAAAGTGCCATGATAATTTATGCTAGTGTTTGATACATTTTTCCAACATACCTATACAGAATATCTGGCAAATAAATGTATATAGAGTGTTTTTATACTATTGGCCAAACTGTACAAAACAAGAATCGTCATTTAACAAACAAAACCTTTACGGCAAATAGCTTTGAGGAAAAATATGCTGCCCAGTCTTAGGAAAGTAAGAAGAAAGGTTTATTGAATCTCGATAAATTGAAAAATGAAAAAAACAAAAAACAAATTGTATCTAATAATATTTTATCGTTTGAAGTGAATAAGATATTTTCAAAACTATTTTAAAAGGTATAAAAGATGGTTATTCGTCTGTTATGCAGTGAAAAGTCGTTCATTTCGCTTTAAAATTGACGAATACCTAGATGTGTATTAGCGCCAAATTATCTGGTTATTAGGATAGCTGAGTTGCGCTTAAAGATAATTTCATGTAAGGCGATCGACAGAAGTTGTTATATAAAAACTCAATCACTGCTGAAAGTGATTTAGTTTTTCTGGATGTTGGATAACGTAAAATGTAATAAATGTAAATGAGAATATGAAATGTTGGATATGTAATCGATCGTTTCACGGTACGTGATCTTTCATAAAACTGCACGCTGATTAATTAAAGCAGCTAATAATGAAAATATCGTAATCTTATGTAAACCCAAGGCAGCGGATTATATTAAATATAATTTTTCTTAAGCATGTTGTGATATTTTTTTATCATAATGGTATACTTCATTTGAAAAATATTCTGCATTCAGACGAAATTCTTCCTTTTTCATAATTTGGTATTATCTGAAAGCTCAGAAATTGAAAATGTGAAAGGAATAAATATAAGATACGGATTTATAAATATAAGATATTAATAGACTTTCAGTGTAAATTTTCATTTCAGATTTATTATTGATATTTTTAATTGACTTTTACTCAGTTTTCAATGCTTCTGAATATATTTTTATAAATAATATATATCAAAATATTAGTTGATTAAATTTATCTAGTTATCTGTTGGAAATGGAGGGAGTTTGATTTTATTTCATTAAACTATTCCCCTGTTTATAATTTTATTTTTAAAAATATTTTTTATCAACATGAATAGTATAGAAAGTTTTCAGATTTCGGAATCTAACATTCTATTCAAAAAAAATTTCAACTACGCGAATTGAATATTCCATTAAATATTTTATAAGTAATCCCCAAAACACGTCAGTTACTTCAAAATATATAAAACTTACAGCTTCATGGTAATTTAAAGATTAAATTCAATTTATAAAGCATATGTATCTATATAATTTTTTTCAATTACATAAATTTAAGAAAAAAACTATTTAACTATTTTAAATAGTACATGACTATTAACTCTCTAACATTGAAGAGAAATTTTAAACCTACAGTGAACTATAGGAGGGAAACATATTTATTTTCCAGAAATACTTTAAATTTTTAATATCTTTTATTTAGAATATAAAAGTATTCTCGTAAATTAAATAGAGAATTTTAAAACCACCTCTTTAAAGTGTTGAATAAAATTCTTTCTTTATAAATTATTTATTCGATATTTTTTCTTCTTTCTTTATCAATGGCTACAAAAGTGATGCAGCACATTTAAATTTAATGATGAGAATTCAGCTAAGTTTCAAATATTTTTTGAATTAATAATTTGAATAAATTAAGCAGGTACTTTATTTTTTCAGAATGTTTATTTTGTTATTTGTTTAAGAACTTTGTATTTAATTTTGTAATAAAAATTTTCACTTCATTACATTTTTTATGGTAAATAGAAATAAAATTAAAAAGCTAATTTAAATTTTATTTAAATTTTGATACTCGGGAAAAATTTCTAAATTTGTATGCAAACCGTGACTTGGTACATGCATAAATTTTTTTCATAAATATTTTTTTTGTATATTATTGTAGATGAGTAGATATATGCTGATGAAAACTTAAATTCCGTTAATAGATGTTGTAAGCATTTTTAACATGCTTTAAAAATTTTCTTTTCCTTTATTTCCAATGATTGATAGAGTATTAACATTTCTTTCAAGCATAACTTTCATTAAAAAAATTATTCTGATGCTTTATTCTTAGCTTCATTTGTAAACTATACATACATTTCTCTTTTAATGTTTGAAATTCTTGACATATCTTGAAATACAAACTTTTTTTTAACACTAGGCAATAATGCTAAATCAAATACTTTACATAGGAAAAATTGAAGTATTTTTCTCATGTAAGTAATTCTGCAGCTGTTAATTAAATACTTATTTGTTACATTTCATATGATTATCATTGAGTATATAAAAATATTTTCATTTATATATTATTTTCTGTCATACATTTTCAGATTTCAATTAAATTTATTTCCCATGGATTGGCAAATAATATGGCATCCCAACCACAGCTTTTTATTGTATAGAATTTATTTTTATCCGGTATTTTCAATAAAAAAATTGAAAATTGATGTAACACTATATTTTTAAAAAAATCTATAAAACAGCTGATATATGAAAAAATATTCATCTAGAATATTTGTTCTAATTCACCCCTGCAACAAATTCTAAATGTTTAGAAAATTGATTTTATTGGAAGAGATTGCCAAAAAATATGTAGTTAAACCTTTTCGTATATGGAACATTCTCATTTCATTTACATTCCATTGTTGTAGAATCGAAGAAACAAAACTTCATAATTTACGGACAAATATTTCCAGACTTAAAAATCAATAGTGAAAGAATAGCATGCCTTGACATTTACATTAGTAATTAATTCAAATACAGGAAAAAATGCTAATCCAAAGTCCATGAGAAATGGATATTCTGAGAAATTTAATGCATGTAGTACATTAACATAGCTCTAGATTTGATGTTATCAATCATCATTTGTCAATTGCACTGTCGAAAAAAGAACTTAATAAGTCTCAAATGTGAAAGTACAAAAAATTTCATTATCTAACTATGGGTAGCATTCAGTTGTTGAAAGAATGATTATTAATACTCTAATATTTTCTACTTTTCAATACGCAGATGGAGAGAAATGTGAAAAAAAATATTTAATATTAAATATAAGGGATGCATTGGTCAATAATTAAAGTTGAATTCAGTGCAAAACAACTGATTAATCTGTAAGTTTACCTAAAATGTATTTGTTATTGTATATTCTTTCGTCTAAATTACAAATTATAAAATGTTTAGGTATCTTTCATATTTTTGATGTAAGTATTTTACTTAAAATATTTTTTAATTAGTGTATAATTATTTTAAGTTTTAGAAAATTAATGAAACATTATGTAACAAACAATATTACAAACAATAAGGCAAGCAGTAACATAAACAAGCAAAACGACTATATCTTTTTTTCGAATTATTTATGAAACCTATTATTCATTATCTTTAAGTAATAAATTCCTTTAATAAACACAGCTTTGCATTTATTTTTAGAAATAAAGAATGTCTACTTTAAATAGCCATTGTTTGTTCATTTTGAATCAAGATGTAATAACTCTAACTATAAAACTGAATTATACAAAAATTAATCATAATGAATGTTATATAACGATTTATTCAATTGTTTATTCATGAAATTATTTTTACTTAGTTATCTAATGAATATTTTCGACTGTCTTTTTTTTTCATTTGAAGCAAAAATCTTGAAGATTATGTCTGGTTCCCTCTTTTAGCTCTAATAATTTGATATTTTTTGGAACATTTTAGAAAATTGTCAAATAAAAAAAATTATAATAAACTAAAATATAATTTTATTTCAATTTTAAAATTAAATTATGTTTATTAATATACGTAAGAAATAACTGCTATTTTTCTTTGCATGTAAATTAAGAAACTTATAATCTAATGTATTTAATAAAAGTATATCATTTAATCAAGCGAAAAACTATATTTACTTTTATAAATAAGAATTTTTTTAAATAAACCTTTTATTAGTCATATCAAAAGACAACTCAAGAATTAATCTATCAAGACTAATTCTATTTAATTCTAGTCTACTTATTTATTAGACAGATTAATCTATCTAATTAATATATTAAACTGTCTTTTTTTTTCATTTGAAGCCAAAAACGTGAAATGTATGTCTGGTTTCCTATTTTTTCTCTAATAATTTATATTTTTTATAACATTTTAAAAAATTTCAAAATTAAAATAATGAACTAAAAATAAATTTTTTATTTGCATTTTTAAATTAAATTATGTTTATTAGTATAGGTAAGAAATAATAGCCATATTACATTGAATATAAATTAAGAAACTCATAATCGAAGTTATTCAATAAAAATATATCAAATTTATTAATCAAATTAATTAATTATTATCAATTATTTAATCAAACGAAAATCAATATTTACTTTTATAAATCAGAAATTTTAATTTAAGTAAGCCTTTTATTAGTCATATCAAAACGCAATTCAAGAATTAAAACTAATTCTATTTAATTCTAGTCTAGTCAATTATTACACCGAATAATCTAACTAATTAATTGTTTTAACTGTCTTTTTTCATTTGAAGCTAAAAACATGAAGGTTATGTCTGGTTTCCTCTTTTTTTTCTCTAATAATTTATGATATTTTTGGAACATTTTAGAAAATTGCAATATATATATATATATAATTTTTATTTGCATTTTTGAATTAAATTATGTTTATTAGTATGCGTAAGAAATAATTGCCATTGCCAATAATTGAATAGTTTCTTTGCATGTAAATTAAGAAATTCATAATCTAAGGTATTCAATAAAATTATATGATTTAAGCAAACGAAAATCTGTATTTACTTTAATAATGAGAAATTTTATTTTAACTAGTCCTTTTATTAGTCATATCAAAACACAACTCAAGAATTAAGACTAATTCTATTTAATTCTAGTCTACTCATTTATTACACCGAATAATCTAAAACCCAATCAGAGTGAACATTATATTGTGATTTATTTATTTGTGCATTTACGAAGTTTTAAATATTTCTCAGCGATGTACGTACAATGTATTCTTCGGATTTAAAAAATGTCCACTGACAAATAGCCATTTTCCGTGTTAAATTTCTATTTAAATGAAGCTCATTTTCGAGATTTTCTTGGCTTTTAAAGAGACATGTTAATTAACGAACATGTCAAAATGCATCTCATCCCTGCACCAAAGTTCTTTCTTAATCCCCGAATACATTTTGGGAAATATTAAGCATGATAAAAGGGATAATTTGTTGTAAACTTAATTAAAGTTGTATAATTATAGATGCTTAAAATGAAGTTTCTATAATCAAGAGAAAAAAAAACAAGATGCCATCATTGACACTTGCATTAAAGAATTTTTTAAAAACCTTGTAATAATTTTCTAAAGAGGTTTCTATGAGATAAGATGAAGCATTTTTAAGAAATTTTTATTAATGGATAAAATTTTATTTGTTTCAATTTTTGTACGTTTTTGAAAATATATTATCCTATAATGAAGGGAAAGTGCTAGCATAATAATTTCTGATATAAAAGTTTAAAATGAATAAAAATATTTATAATAAAACATTTTATAATGATGTTATATAATATTTTCTGTTATGTAGTGGTCTATTCTGGTCTAAAATGTATTAACTCATAATATTAATAAAACTTGATTTATTTCCTTATCAGTTAAGAATTTCAAATATTTTCAAAGCGTAAAAAATATCCATAAAATGTAAAATAAACCATATATGTTAAAATATCCAACTATGCTTTTAAATATTAAAACTATCCATAAAATATTCAATATGACGTGTTAAAGATTTAATTGGGTTTTTTTTTAGTTCAACAGTAAAAAAAGTCCTGCTGGGATTTTTTAATTGAACTTTATAGCTTTTAAATGTTTTAAGTTACATACACGGATAAATATTCCTAGTTATCCATGAAGTACAGCGACTTTCACTGTAGAATATATTTATTATGTCAGAGCATGATGTTATTTTCTTGAATGAGGTAGACAAAAATCCGTAGGCGAAAAATTGAAATTATATTATCTGCACGAGAACGTCAAAAAAAAACAGCTTTTAATAACGAGTTGCCAATCCATTTACAAAAACCCTGATTAAAAAAATAAGTTAATGACAACAGCAAATAAAACCTAGAAAAATGTCATTTTGAGCACGTGATTTTGTGAAATGAAATAAATAAGAAATGTGATATTTTTTAAACAATAAATTCCAGACAAAGTTTTTTTGGATCGTTTGCAATACCAAAGTGACTCATTCAACGAAACAATTAAAATGAATTTAAATATAATTTAAATTTCACGAGCTCGTGGTGCTTGGCTGTTCAGGAAATGATGTTCTGACATGATATATTGTAATATGCATAGCAGGTTTCCTTTTGAACTTTTTTATACTTTGTTGCTTAACTTAAGCTAAATTTCTAGTTTTTAGATATTGTTTTTTTATATAAGTAGTCCTGTAACTTTAAACGAACAATTTTTGTATATGCTATATAAATTTATTTGGAGAAAACTGCGCCAGCAATTTGGATCAAATTTTGTATTTAGATAAGGTTTTTTCTTTTTACGTTTATCTATATACGTTTCTTCAGATACATATTTACGGGTGGCTCTACATGGCTTGCATAAATATATCAGAAATGAAGTAGTTGTTAGGGTTACCATGTTTTTTTTCTCGTATTCAATTCAGCATTTGCAATTCAATGAGATTTTGCTTATAGCATTAAATGAACCTTAGAATAAGATTTTATTTATGAGTTCACAAAACAAACAAACAAAAAACTGCCAACAGAAATTAGATCTCCCAGGTAATAATACTAAAAAGAGAAAGATGAATACACTATGTGAAGCTTTTTATTCCACGTTCGCCATTTTATAACATTCTAAGAATGAAAAAGAAAAATAATAAAATATTAGTAAAATTTTCTGAAAATTTTGAGAAATTCAATCAAAATATTGCTAAGAATCTGTCTTATAAACCTACATTCTAATTGCATTTAAGAAGCATGGACTCGTTTAAAATATTTCGTATCTCTAGGTTTGTATTGTTACAAATTTCTGTTATTTCCTTGAACAATAAGTGATTAAGGAGATCTAATAATGATTAGTGAATAGATTCCGTGTCAATAATCTCCTACCTTGATCAACATTTGGCTATAAATATGGTGATCTTAGCAAAAAATAAAATACATACATCTAGACTACAAAAAACATATATCATATTTGATGGGGCTGAGTTCCGGATTTAATTTTAAAATATTCGATATCCTGTCACGGGAGATATAAATTACGTAGTCAGTCAGTACTGACAGTAGGGTATTTAAATTGAAATGAGTTTAGCTAAATCGAGTAGCTGAACGAATTCTCTCTTTTGATTTCTCTACTGAGTACTTTTTTTTGTTTTCACTGTTTAATATTGATGTGCCTCGATGCATTTGGATAATGTTAGAAAGTGTTTTTTTAGGCAAACTTTGTTGTTAAGCATTCTTGTCATTTCCTTTTGTTAGTGCTTTTCACAGTACAACTATCTGATGGATTTTTCATAATAGAATCATTTTGATTTCCTTAAATTAATAAAAAAATCTTTTTTTATTTCATTTGTGTTTCTTGCCATTTTCCTTTGACTTATATCGTGCTGGCATAAAAAAACGGTTTCTAAAAATTTAAATTTCATTTTAATACAAATTTTGAAACAAATAATGAGTTTCTTTTGTAAAATTAGAGTGATTTCAATGGCGCTCAAAAATAATGGTCTAATGATAAAATTTTCTTCGATATAGATTCTGAAATAAATACAAAATTGGATATAGACATAAGAAAAAATATACTTTTGGTTAAACTAATTATTTTTTAACATTTAGTGATTTAGTTCTCTATATGCGATTTAACTTCCATATATTTGAAAGGAAATTCAAATATAAAAAAGTAAGTAGAAAGAAAAATAAGTCTTCTCAAACTTCCAGAAATGTAGCTCCCCAAAAATAGGTACAAATATTTAAAATTCATATTCACCCTCTGAAATTAATTAAAAATATGATCATTTAACAAAATATGAGCTTGACGTAATCTGCCCATTATAAGTATATAAATGCGTATAATATAATATAAAAATTATTATATTATGAAATAGTTATTTTAAATTAATTTTTTAAACATGAAATAGCTTTTTACAAAATAAGACAATTCATAAGAATATCATAAATAATCACTTTTCTGTGTCAAAAAATATGATTATGAATTATTTCTTTTGATAATTAATGTGATTTAAATCTACAATAATTATTTTTTTAATATTAACAAGAAGAATTTTGCAAATTGTTTTCTCTGTTTCCAGATTTCTTTAGAATCAAATATATTCTTCTGAAATTATAAGAATATTATTTAGAAACTACTTCAAGATATTTCCAGTTTTAACATATTATTAATAATACCTTGATAAATTATTTGTTTCTTCTTTATAGTGGGTCCGAAGATAGAGCCATATAACTTCCCAACAAATCTGGAAGAAGGTATGCGTTCCATTGTAACGTGCGCAGTACTTTCGGGTGATCCACCGATGACAACGCAGTGGCTGAAAGACGGTGCAGAAATACCTTTAGAACTGGAGCCGAAAATTGAAATGATTGACGAATACACGACGTATTTGAAGTTTACAGCTGTTGGACCACACCACAATGGAAATTACACCTGCATTGCAAAGAACCCAGCCGCTACCGTTAATTACACTGCTTTGCTTGTGGTTAATGGTGAGAAAACCAATTCATTTCTTAATTGATTAAGATTTTTTTTCATATGTAAATACACCAGTGATAAATACTTATATATGTACAAGATTATAAAAAAAAGTGTTTCAAGTCCTTAAAATTCTAAATGGCATTTTGTTAAGTGTTTCAATTCCTTTAAATTCAAAACAGCATTTTGTAAAGTGTTTCAAGTCCTTTGAATTCAAAATGGTATTTTGTAAAGTATTTCAAGTCCTTTAAATTCAAAATAGCATTTTGTAAAGTGCTTCAAATCCTTTAAATTCAAAATGGTATTTTATGAAATGTTTCAAGTTTTTTAAATTCAAAATGGCATTTTATACAATGTTTTAAGCCCTTTAAATTCAAAATGGCCTTTTGTATGATTAGAAAAATAATTAATACTTATAGTAAAGTATCTAAGTTGAATTTACTGAAAGATTTTACAGAATTCCAAGTGCCGTTATATAAAAACCACGAAAAATAATTCAAAAATGAAAGAGAAAGGCCAAAATTCAAATTATACTATTTTTAAAACGCAGGAAAAACTGTATGAAATTAATTACCTGCAAAATTGGTGGAGATATTTTTGCATAAAATTACGAACTTTCGTGAAATGCAATTCAAGAAATATGGAATTTAAGAAACAAAGAAAAGAAAAAAGAAAAAAATAATAAATTTAAAAAATTATTCATGGGGGGAACCTGAAGATACTGAAGAAATGTCTTACTATTGTCATAGTTTTCTGCTGAAATTACACCCTTGGTGAACCGCTTTCTTTTGTTCACCTCTAAATAACAAAAATCAATTGAAAACAGAACCAATAAATTCAAAATAAATTGTTTAATTGTAATGTTTTCTGTTTTATCGTAAGAAATTAAATTCCATTGTATATCAATTATGTTAAAATAAATGCCAATTCATATTTGGAATTCCGAATTGCATCATTCATTTCCAGGTATGTGCATTTTATTTTAGCTTTTATAAAATAACATTAATTGATAACCTTATTAACCTTACTAACTTAATTGACAACCTTAATAACCTTACCAACCTTAATTGATTATCTTAAAAACCTTACTAACTTAATTGATATCCTTATTAACCTTACTAACTTAATTGATAACCTTATTAATCTTATTACCTTGATTAACCTTATTTTGATATTATTACTCATGCTAACATATTGCAATGTTTCATGCTTTTTGCCATATGTTACGGCATACAATGAAAGATTTTGTTTGCCTTTTGTTATATTTAATGCAGTAAAAGATATGATAATATTACTTAGTAAACTGTGTAACTCCAGAATGAGTGATTTTGTTTGCATTTTTTTAATATTTAATGCAGTACCTGATTTGATAATATAACTTTATAAAATGTAAAATCCCAGAATTTATTAAACAAGTGAGCCTCATTGTCTGAATCATACATTATTTTTTAATATACAAGCAACTAATGAAAAAAATAAAATTTTTGTAAAGGGTATTTATTAATTTAAATTAAAATAAGAAAATAAACACATCTTTAATGCAGACATAAATATTACATATAGAATGAGGTAATTAACTATGACTAATGATTCTTAAATATGACTAAATAATTCTTAAACTACAAAAACCATTAGAGGGAAGTAAGGTTTAAAATCAATGTTTGCAATTTGATTTTCAATTACCATATATTTGAATGCTACTAATTCATTCATAAGGTCCTCCAATACATTCATCATCATTTTGATACTATTATATAAGATATTTTAAATTTTTCTACCTCCAAGAATGACTCGGAAGTGAAAAACAGCAGAAAACTATTTTTCAAAACGGCCGAAAAGAGGAGTCGTTTAGAACAGAAAGAGATGTTCTCGAACACCATCTATCCATAACGGAGTGGAGGAAAATGATAAACTCTTCTATTCCAATGATTTTATGGACAGTAGACCTATCGATTGAGAGTTTGACACTTTACAAATGGTCGGCTTCTACCTCGTGAATCCCCAGACGCTATATTTGAAGTCCCTGGCACCGACTTTCCTTTTCTTTCTGTTACTTTCTTTTCCTTTCTTTTTTTCTTTCCCCTTCTCAATTTCTTACGCCCAGTGCTCATTTTTCTTTCCTTTTCCCCCCTTGCAGTTCCCCCGTACTGGAGATCTCAACCCACTGACCGCTCGGCCGTGATGGGGGAAAGCCTCACCATAGACTGTCAAGCCAACGGATTCCCTGTACCTCAAGTTAGGTGGAAAAAAGATCACGGTACTTTCTTTTCTTTCTTTGTAAAAAGTTGAAAGTCTATTATTAGAGGGGGAAACAATAACAATTGTTGTTAGTTCAGACTTCATACAAGTTTGTTCAAATTTAAAATTCTTTGTTGCTGTATAGATGAATTGTGTTTAACTGTTAAGTAGGGGTGGGATGGTTATTGATTTCGCAAAATGATTTAGAATTTAATTTTTCATTCATCAGAATAGGGGAAATTTTATGTTATTAACTGCTTTAGAGTTTATTTTCATAAATAATGGCATAAGTTCAATATCCTGATAAAAATACTGATATTCAAAATATATTAAACTCAGAATATATTAATAGACTCAAAATACATTAAACTAAATATATATTGAAAGACACAAAATAAATTGAACTCGGAGTATATAGATAGACTTAAAATATATTGAAATATATTGAAAGACTCAAAATATGTTGAAATATATTGATAGACTCAAAATATATTGAACTCGAAGTATATAGATAGACTCAAAATATATTGAAATATATTGATATACTCAAATATATTGAAATATATTCATAGACTCAAAATATGTTGAAATATATTGATATACTCAAAATGAATTGAACTCGATATAGATAGACTCAAAATATATTGAAATATATTGATAGACATAAAATATATTGAAATATATTGATAGACTCAAAACATGTTGCAATGTATTGATAGACTCAAAATGTTTTGAACTTAAAATATATCGAAATATATTGATAGGCTCAAAATATATTGAAGTTAAAATATATTGAAAAATATTGATAGACTCAAAATATATTGAAGTTAAAATATATTGAAATATATTGATAGACTCAGATATATTGAAATATATTGATAGACACAAAATATATTGAAATGTATTGATAGACTCAAAATATATTGATAACCTCAAAATGTATTGAAACTTTAATCAAACGAGTTTTTATCAAAGGTTTACATTCCTATTTAACATATATCTTTCCATTTTTCTTTATTAACGGATGGTATCCTCTGAAACATATTCAAAAAATTAATGATATAACGTGTAAAATATCAAGATATTTATCATATATTACTTTATTTTAAAGAATTAATAATTGATTAACATTTCATATTGCTTTGCTAGTATAGAATCATTACAGAAATGATTTGAAGGACCACTTTTACAATCGTATTATGAACGTCGTATCATACATTTATAGTTTAGAAACATATACTAGATTTAATGCTTACACTAAAAGATAAGTCTTATTATTATTATTAAGTTAGCAATATTGAATGGTCAACTGTTTATCCATCATATTAATAGTTAAAATATGGTCGTATCAGTCGACTTCAATAAACAACATTTTGCCACAAATACAATTTTAAATTATATCTCAGTAATAGAATCTTCTTTCTGGTTAAAAATGTTTACAATGTCACAAAACAAACTAATATATTTGACACACTAAATATAGGCAGAATCTGTTTTACTTCGTAATATGTGTATAAAATGAAAATAGGTATACATGAAATTAGTGATATAAAATGAAAACATTGATGGTTTATCTGAAAGGTATAAGCTTCTATAGAGAATAAAATTGATTCGAAGGTTCAACCTTCGAATCTCTGTCAATATTTTTTCCATTCCGTAAATGTTCAATTATATATTGCTTTTAAGACATTTCTAGTGTTATTTGTAAGAATAAGATATATTAATGACATTGAATGGATTAAAAATTGATTTTTTTTATATTGATTAACCCTTTTACTACTGTCTCGGTCAAACCGGCCGACCAAATTTTATCTTGGTTGGCTGTTTTTGTTTCAAAAGAGGGGTACATATGTAAAACTTAATCCTTAAATTTTTTCTCTTTGTGACTTGCTCTACCTCGTTTCAATAAAAACCAGCATAGCAATAATGAATTTGCGCAGTCGGTGTTGCAGATTCAGTAATGAAAGCTTTAAGCTGAAATTTAAACTACAATTCTAAACATAAAGATTGTATTAATTTTTTTTTCTAATCAAGTTATTTTTCAAAAATAAGTTAAAACTAATTTCCTTGCATTAATTTCATTTCGTTTATTTATTCAAATACAAATTTAAATAAAAATAACATTTCAATAAAAAAGTAATCTTAATTCGTGCTACAAATTTACTGTCATATAAAATTGCCACAAATTGTCAATACAACAGTCTGAAATTCTTTTCAACTTTATTTTCTAGATTATTGGAAATGTAAAAGAAAAACCTTATTTTTTTCTGAAGCGATTTAAATAATCACATTCTGCAACATGAAGTAATAAAATTTGTGTTGTGAAAATCAGAAAATTCCCTATAAATTTAATTGGAAGCACCAAACATATGACTATTTATAAGATTTCATGAATAATTCCTTAAATAATTTAAGCCATTAACGGATTTTAAATATTTTTATTCATTACATCTTGGAGATATATTTCTAAAATCTACATAACAAAAGTTAATTTTCTGATAGAGTTTAATTTTATTATATATCTTAATATTCTAAGGAATTCGCATTGAATAGAAATTAATACCATATTTCATATATACATTATACCAATACAGAGTGTGATATTACATTATACGATATTTGTTAAATTTCTACAATCTTGTTAATATTATTTAATATCATGCAATATATTGTGCAAATAATGTATTGTACGAGAATCAAAGTAATTTTTAAAGTGACTTGAAAATCTACAAAATATTACAATCAGACAATGATTTCAAATTCATTTTCCTATCTTCATTTCCTGTTTTCTTGTTTATGATACAATAATAAGATGGGCGTAAATAATATGTATTATCTTTATAAAGCCTTAATGTGGGAATACAATTAATAAAATAATAAATATATTAATGTAAATCATAATTTAATAAATATATGCATGGTAAAAACCTTTTAAGGAAATGAAATTGTTATTAATAAAAATATATTTATTATTAAAAAAACATTAAAGAACTTAAACGTTATCCTTTTAATAATTATATTTGCGAATTTATAATATATATTCAGAATTCACTTAGAATCATTTTAATAATTCAACTCAGTATCACTGACAAGAAAACAAATATAACTTCAATACACCTATTTATGTGAAACTTATACATAATTTCAAATTCTGATTAGCAATTTCAGCATGTATGTGGGAGTCTAACCAAATCTTCTAAAATATTAGATTCTTCAGATAGTGGGATTTTAGTGGCGTGATGTCTAGTGTTTTTTTTTTTAATTTACGGGTTCAAATTCAAAACTAAGATAAAATAATGCTAACAAAGAATAAAGAGACTTCTTTAAAAAAAATAAAAGAATTTATTTAGAGTTAAAGTTGAAAATTTTACAAAAGGAATTATTTAAAGGGAAATATTAAATGGATTAAAACATGGATATTTTCAATATACAGAAAGTTAGACTTATTCCTCTAGGAAGACGTTAGAAATAATAAAAACATTGTGACTGAAAACCTATTACCGTGCAGTTTTGCGAGCGGGAAACGCTGACGGGTGTACACGTCCTTACCTTACCGGGGGGTTTAGGCCTCTGCCTGAATACTAATTGCGACAGTTTTTTAAAAGCTCGAAAGATGGCGTTGTTTTGGAATGTTGTATTAATTAAAATTATCGTCCTCTGGGAAATGATCGATCCTTTTACAATTCTTGCTTTGAATTGCGTCTACAATCGGACGTTGATAAAAGAAGAAAAAAAGAAAGGTAAACTGATGTTTAAACAAAATAGCTCCGTGGGATATCCTACATGCATTTTATAAAACTATCAAAACACAAATATGTTTTAAATAACTAAAAAGTAGGGCACATATCTGAAACTGAATGCAACTTCACTGCCCTAAATAAAAACATTAAAAAGTTATTATGTCTGGAATATCAACAATTTATTTTAATCTCCATTTCAAATAACATTCCACAGTGCATTTGCATAGCTTTCAACATACAATGCCACAAAAACGTGGCATCACATAATCTAAACCTACTACGCATCAGAACTGAATTCTCTGAAGGAAAATTTTATGTATTCAAGTATGGAGAACAAGAATATACAATCATACCTTGTTCACTCATGTTTATAAAAAAATAAACATTCCTCCGCGTTTACTTTGATCTCCCAAACTGCATTTACGACGGCCGGGAATATTTCTTATGCGTGGAGATCACGAAAGAGAAGGAATCTAGCGTGAGACGTCATAAAAAAATGGAAGGAATAGGCAATAAACCTATATTTCAAATGGAATCCTTCCTGGTAAGAGGCTACGACGTGACTCCATTTATTTCAAATTGAGTATCGAGTAGATGTCGCATGCATTTTTCAAATTTTCTTCTCCATAAACTGTCTGGGCCATCTTCTAACGTTATTTCTGAGATCTTCATGGAGAGTAGTAAATTTCTTCCAATAAATTGAACGCATATAACAGAGAAGAGAGCTGAACTGTGATTCCAATGATTCCAATAGGTCTAAGTATGATCGATTTTTAACTTAGGGTGCAAAAAAACCCCGCTTTTTGTGAGCAGTCTGAGAATCTGTAAAAAAGAAAGAAAAATAGATTAATGTCTCAACAAGTTTGTAATTTTATTAAGTATGCAAAAAGTTATATTGTTGAAGATTAATTTAATATTTTTGCTCTGCAGAAAAGAAAATTCAACGTATAAACTGAAATTAAATATATCACAAAAAAAGGGAGGTCTTAAAGAAATGTCAGCCACAAATCTCGGATTTGGGTGAATGTTCACTAATTTTTGTAAATATTGTTCGCGATTTATATTTATTCTAAAAATATTTTTGTTTTGAATCTATAACCTTTTATTATTTATCTACAAACATTTGAAACTATTATTAAAATTAAATTAATTAATTAAAAAAAAATATTTTAATAATTTTTTTATATATATATATATATATATATATATATATATATAATATTTGGAAAGAAGTCTAAAAGGATTTGATAGGAAACGAACATTTATTAATATTCAACTGCATAATAATATTTATGTCTAATTTTGAACAAATATGTAATTATGGACCAGAATATGCTTAGAAATAAAATTGTTTTAATATTTCCTTAATAAAATATTACACCATATTAATATTTTAATATATTTGTGTAATTGTTAAATAATTTTTAAAAATTATTGCTTAATCGGTCTACACCATTGACGTATCTGATTCATTTTGCAGGTTATTTAAAAATAGGATAAAATGTAAATAATTTCATAAATCCAATTTAAAATACTTTGAAAATAATTGAGGACAGCTTTACAAATTTTATTTTTAGTAGAAGTTATAGATATAATGAATTATTGTTAATCATATAAATGATTTGCATTTGTATCATAATATTTAAACAAAGTAAAAATTTTTGTATAGTTAATCAATAAAAAAATCTATGAATTGAAACAATAGTAAAAGGGTTTGTATTTTAATTTATCTGCCATTTCACTAAGAAAATACAAATAAATTATATATCACTGTTAGATTAGTTGATTTAAAAAATAATTCAAAGATTGAATTTTAAAGGTATTACTGATAGTAAATACCTTGTTAAAAGAAGATAATAATTCATGGATGCAGCATATTTAGGGATTCAAAATTAAACCAGTGATTATTTGTCTTGATTACGTATTCTATAAAATAATGATGAGAAAGAAATTTAATTTGTAAAAGTTCATATCGCAAAAAACCCCAACAAAATAGAATCTAAATATTGAAAAAATTGTATCACACCTGTATATAATAATAAGAAATGTTTATATACAGACGTAACGAAGAATGTTAGCTTGGGAGTCAGATAAAGGAATTGTTTAAATTTCTTTATCTTCCCTTAAAATGAATTTAAAGTCAAATTTGAATGGATCCTAGTTTAACTCCTTTCCTTTACAAATTACTAAAATAATTTGTTAATTTTCTTCATGCTCTGTATTGAAAAAAAAGGTCTTAATTGATTAAAAACCTTACTGTTCATTAAAATGTAGTACTTTCTGATACTTAAAGATTTCTCTCCTCATAAAAACCGAATAATTAGTTGACGAACGGAAGCAATGAAATGAATGTTGATTTTAACTATCAGCCTTATGAAGAAAAATATTTAAACAGATTTCGTTCCCTTATAAAACCATATCGATCATTTGTTCAGATCATAACTCATAATATGAAACAGAACCTCGGAAGTACTAGGATCCTGCATTTCATTGCTTTCTAAACTCAAATATGTTAGCATATAGAAGAGAAAAGATGGATCAATAGATTCCATTCTTGACTTTATTTCATCTCTTGGAATTGTTATAACAAGGAAAGAATATGGGTCCTACTAATACGTGATACTTAAAAATTGAAAGCTTGAAATTTTGTGTTGCGTTTATTGTTTTTCTTAACAAATACAGGAAAACAAATGATGAGAACTAGAATACTTCTTAGTCATTCTCTAAACAACAAAAAAGGGAATGCAATAATACCAAGAATAACAACTTTTGAGGAATGAACTGTGTAATTTTGTAGTTGAAAGACATCGAGCTGTTGTTAACTGATTTCCTTTAAAAAATTCATCTCTCAGTTAAAGCTTTATTGGATTATTTGGGGGCAGAACTTGAGAGACGCTGGTCGATACTGCTCAGTACTGAGAAGATCATAGAGTAAAAAAAGATATCGTAGGGAAGATTATAGAGTAAGTACTCAGTAATGAGATTATTACAGTGAAAGTACTTAATACTGAGATGATTATAGAGAAAGTATTCCGTACTGATATGGTTATAGAGTAAATACTCATTAATGAGAAGATAATAGAGTAAACACTCAGTACTGAATGGATTATAGAGTAAACATTAAGTAACTGAGATTATTACAGAGAAAGTACTCAGTACTGAGCTATTTATAGAGTAAGTACTTAGTACTGAGATTATTACTGAGAAAGTACTCAGTACTGTAAAGTTTAAGAGTAAGTACTTAGTACTGAAATTATTACAGAGAAAAAGTTCACAGTACTGAGATTATAACAGAGAAAGTACACAGTACTGAGATTATTACAGAGAAAGTACTCA